>PVJH01005076.1:0-116820 GCA_004026705.1 Nesogale talazaci | reverse complement strand
CCTCAGGGATCATATCAGGAAAGTGAGCATGCAAAGTTGTGCTTTTGAGTTCTTGAAGCCTGATATCTCATCCCTTTGACACCTCATGATTCCATATGCTAGTGTGCTTCTTCCATGTGGGCTTTGTTGCTTCTGAGCTAGATGGCTGCTTGTTTACTTTCAAGCCTTTAAGTCCCCAGATGCTCCATCTTTTGATAGCCGGGCACCATCAGCTTCTTCACCGCCTTTGTTTATGACACATTTGTCTTCAGTGATCATGTCAGAAAGGTGAGCATCTTGGAATGCCAATTTAATAGAACAAAGTGTTCTTGAGCCGAGAAGATACTTGAGTGGAGGTCCAATGCCCATCTGTTTTCCTACTACTAACCCTATAAGTATACACATTAATCTCGTTCCCCATCCTCACTTATAAATATATGTTCCTATGTACATACCTGTATTTGAACCTCTATAAATGTCCATTATAGTCTAGTTCCTTCCTCTATTTCCATTTGCTTCCCTCTTGTCCCACTATCATGCTCACTCTGCCTTTGGGTTTCAGTATTTTTTCTCTGTTTCATAAGTCTTAATCATTCCCTGTTGGCTTTCTCTCACCCACCTTGTCCCTGCATTTGTATCAATTGTTATTCCCGTTTTCCCTGGGCTGGTCAACATCACCGCCTTTCCCCCTCCTCCCCGTCTTCAATGTCCCCTACCCTGGAGCCATCAGACTTGTCATTTTCACCTCCAACCTCTATGTCTAGTCTATCTTGTCTAGATAGACCTGTAGAGCTAGCAATACATACAAGAAAGGTCTTCTAAAATGGAGCAACTTAAGCAAATAAAACAATGATAACAACAGCAAGAAACCCCCTCAATGTACTGTACAATATGTAACAGAATAATAATAATAATAATAATAATAGCAATATAAGAACCTGTATAAAGTTCAAAGTCTGTTGTTGACCTCGTAGAGTGACCCTCATTGAGTTGGATAGGGTGCCAATACCCTGGCCCCAAAGTATATCCTTGTCACTCCATCTGTGACTCTGTGCTCTGCTGCACACTCTTAGTGCTTTGCATTGGTGTGGTTGTGTCCAACAGGGTATAATCTTGACCCTGTTTCTTCTTCCAGGCCCCAATAGGCCTTGGGTCTGCGAGGGTAGCTGTATTTCTTAATGGGGCTGGCCGTGCAGTCCTCTTTGTGCAGTAGCTGTTCTGAGTGGGATTCTTGCCCTGAAGGCTCGGTGGGCCAGGATGCATGTCATTCTCTCTTCCTCTCCTTTCATTTGTTCTCATGTGCTCTGGTCAGGCTTATCTCACTTCACAAGCTTCAGATTCAGATAACCATGGTGACTGTTAAAAGTTCTGCATACTGCAGTATTAAATTATTCACTGTCAACTAGTCTATTCCTACTCAGAGTGACCGTGAGTGGCAGGGTAGAACTGCTCTGGTACATTTCTGAGCTCTTAGCTCTTTATTGTAGTACAAAGCCTCACCTCTCTTTCCTAGAGAAGCTGGTGGTTTCTAACTGCTGACCTAGTGGTTAGAGACCCAACTATAACTTCCAAACCAACAGAGCTTCTTGAGAAATAGCCCTTGCAGTGCTGAATACAAGTTATACACACATGCACACACACACACACACAAAGAAGCTTTAAGTTTTGTGAAGAAAAATCCATTAATTTTTAGCATGCTATTCCCATTAACTTATTGCAGTTAATAGACATAGTGCATAGATACTGAAATGAAACTCAATGTAGTCTAATTGACTCTTACTCAAAGTGATCCTAAGTGAGGTTTCCAAGACTGTCCATCTTTATGGGAGCTGACAGCTTCATCTCTTGCCCCTCCCCCGCGCACACACACACAGTCGTGACTATTGTTGTCGTTATGTGATATTAAGTTGGTTCCAACCCAGAGTGACCTGCACATCAGAAAGAAACATTGACGGGTCCTGCATCATCCTCTTGAATCCTGTGCTTGAATGCATGGTTGCAGTCCATATTGATCCTTGAGGACCTTCCTTTTCTTCCCAGTCCTCTTCTTGACCAAGCATGATGTCCTTCTTCAAGGACTGGTCTCTGACATATGTCCAAAGTATATAACACAAAGTCTCTTCATCCTTACCTGGAAAGAGCATTCTGGCTATACTTCTTCTAAGATTTGTTTGTTCTTTTTCCAGCCCAGGATTTTTTAATATTCTTCACCAGCATCACAATTAAAATGTAGTACCTATTTTTCTTTGGTCTTCCTTTTTCAGTGTCCAACTTTGACATACATATGAGGGAAATAAAATATGACTTGGTCCAGGCTCCCCTTAGACCTTAAAGTAACATCTGCTCTGATCCCTGTTTGCCTAACACTCTTTAACAAGGCCTTTTGCAGCACATTTGCCCATGAAGGTGTCCTTTAATCCTTTACCACTACTTCCATGAACCTTGGTTGGAGACACAAGCAAGATAAAATTCTTGACTTCAACATTATCTCCATTTATCATGTAGGCTAGAATCCTGGATCATAAGCAGCAAGTGCTGCAAATCCTCTCATTTTCAGCATGCAAGATTGTATCATCTGCATATTGCATGTTGATGATAAGCAACCCCCCAATCCTGAGGAGGCATTCTTCTTCATACAATCCAGCTTCACAGAGCATAGCAGATTTCAGTTACTGACATCGGGGCTAAGGCCCACATGCTTACTTCACAGTGTCCCCAGAGGTCCCTTAAAGACACACACATACACACACACACGATTTTTAAATGTTCTTAAAATTTTTCATTATTGTTCAATTCTATATTTCCACAGACTTTTTGAGTCACCCAAAATTAAAGTGTTGGTAAAGAATATTGAATATACCATGAATAAACAGATTAAAGCAAACTGTCATGGAATAAGAACAAGTATAAGGATAAAGTATATGTATAAATACAGGCAATATGCTTCACAGAAGCAACACTGGTGATACTTCACCTCACATATGTTGACCAGGTCATCTAAAGAGATCAGTTCCTGGAAAAGGAGACCATAATTGACATATAAGAGGTCAGGGGAAAAAAAAATTCATATAATAACTGCCACAGTTATCTCAAAGAGCAACAATTATAAGAAGAGCAATAGGCTGGGAAGTAATTTGTTCCATTGTACATGAGGTAATTGTAATTTGGAAAAGACTCAAGGCACCTAAATTAATCTGTCTCTAACATCTCTATATCTCCTCATATCTATATATGGCATATTTTATTTTTTATTTTTGGCACATTTGTTTTGTTTGTTTTTTGTTTTGTTTTGTTTTTTTTGGGGGGCATCACTGTCTCTGGTGGTCATGGGCCCTACCCAGGGTGACTCTTGGGAGTTGCCACTGGATTTGCACCACCAAGCCCATGGGCCACAGTCCCGCACTCACTCACTTACGCTACCAGGGTTCAGCTGCACATTTTGTTTTTATAGGACGTATTTTATAAGATAAAGGGGAAGAAGCTAAATATTTTCATCAAAAACAAGGGCAGGACTGTTTCTGAAACAGAACATTGATTGCTCACATATAAATTCAAATTGAAATTAAAGAAAATTAAAACAAGTACAAAAGAACCAAAATATCACCTTAAGTATATCCTACTTGAATATTAAAAACACCTCAGGAGTAGACTTCATACACTGAACATTATGACAGGAGTCCAGACCACCTGTGAAATCAGATGAAGAGCATTATACAAGAAGACAACAAATAGACATTAAAAAAGCAGTGAAAATAGAAAAATTCAAACAATTCAAAGTTGATGTCATGTGAAACTCTAATATGTGTCAAATATTACCTTCGGCAAACATTTACTTGTATGCTATATCAATAATATTTTTCTCTAATTTCCAAAGTCTGTTGATTCACCTGTCTTTGGGATGCGTATAGACCTATTCCAGTCAGTTGGCAAGGTTACTGTCTTCCAGGTTTCTCACACAGGGTGTGAACGAGTCCAGTGCCATGAAGACTGAGTAGAACATCAATAGGGAGCTGCCAGAAATTGAAGACTGATTCAGAAGAGGATATGAAACAATGAATATCATTACTGAAATCAGGTGGATCTTAGCTGAAAGCAGATAAAAACTGAATGATATCTATTTGTGCTTGATTAATATGCAAATAAATAAGACTGGGTGGGTATTAATAAATTATGGAAAGCATTGAGATGAATAGGAATTCCAGAAAACTTTATTATTCTCATGTGGAAACTATATGTGGACCAAGAGTCAAATGTTGGTTTTCCGGAGAAGATGTACATCAAGGTCATTTCACCATACTTATTAATTCTGTGTGTTGAGCAAATAATCTGAGAAGATGGACTGTAGGAAGGAGGATTATAGGAAGGCATTTAAATAACTCCTGAAATGCAGGTGACACAAATTTACCTAGTGAAATTGAGATCTTAAAATACTTACTGATAAATATATATTTTTTAAATTTAGGCCTCATTGCCCTCTGGTGGTGGGAGTAGGAAGCCCAGATTTTGCTCCTGTGGAGCAGGGACTGAACCTCCATCCCAGTGGGCCGCAGTCCCGCACACAACCACTATGCTACCAGGACTCAGCTCTTACTGATAAATATTAAGGGTTTCAGCCTGTTCCTTACAATTGGACAAATAGATAACAGCATGATGAATGACAAAAACGATTGATGTTGTCATGGATTTTATCTTCCTTGAATCCACAATCAACCCTCATGGAAGCAGAAATTAAGGAAACAAATGCTGTATTACATTGAGCAAATGCACAAAATGTCCTTAAAAAGTTGAAGAACAATGATGTCACTCTGAAGATGATGTATCTGACCCAAGCTATGGCATTTTAATTACTTCATAGGTTGGCAAAAAAATGGACATTTAATAATGAAAACAGAAGGTGAAGAAATGCATGTGATTGATGGTGCTGGTGAACAATATTGAAAAACGAATTGCGGGAAAACCAAACATATGTCTTGCAAGAAATACAACCAGAGTGCTTCTTGGCAGTGAGCTCAGAGACAGACACTTCATCTGGTGTCATCTGTTTGTGTTCTCAGGAATGACTATTCCTGGAGAAAAACACCTTGTTTGGTAAAGTGGCGGGGCTGTGAAAAAGTCTCACTGCCATCCCTTCAACGCGGACGCACAGCAACCCTCTGTGGGTTTCGGGGACCATAGCTCTTTATGGGAGTAGAAAGGCCCGTCTTTCTTCAGTGGAGGTTCTGGTGGTTTCAAATGACTGACCTGTGCATTGTAGCCCAATTGTTAACCACTACTCCACCCACTAGGGCTTAATAATGAAAAAGGGCAAGACTAAATGAGATGGATTGGCACAGTGACTACAGCAATGGATTTGAACCTAAACATTGTGAACGTGCTTCGTTCTGTTGTACATCCAGACCCTATGGGGCTGAGCGGACCTGATGACAACTAATACATGTCGTGTGTGTGTGTGTGTGTGTGTGTGTGTACTCAAAAGTTGCATGTAATAATGTTAGCTCTTTTTACTGATGTGTAGAATTTGGAAATGTGTATTTAAAGCAGCTATTAAAACTAAATGAATGAAACACAAATATCTATTCATAAAAATTCCTAGATTAGTTTTACTGTTGTGTTAATTTATTCTGTCCCATTTAGCTCTTCCCCTGCCATTCCACCCCATTGAAGCAATGGTTTTAACAAGTTGGTTTATAACAAGTAATGCTTTTGATTGCAGCCCTCATGTTTATAGGATTGAGAATGCTTTCATATGGGTAAGATGAATAGTACAATACAGAGCAAAAAGAATTCTATGGACTTACCGAAACATTTTGAGATATATTTGAGACTGCAAAATTCATAGCTCACATTAGGGTTTTAATATCAGAAATTCAGATTTTAATTGTACATTATTATAAGGATCTAGTGAAAATATTTTAACTGTGTTCTGTAGGTTTTCAAATGAGTAGATTTTCAAAAGTAGATCATTAGACTTTTCTTCTAAGGTAGTGGATTCAAACTCCAGTAGTTCTATCAGTACTTGGGAGAATCAGTAGTTTGTACAACACTGGGATATTTCAACTAACCAAGCTTATTATAAAATTTGTGTGTCATGTATTTTAAAAGAACAGACGGAATGCAGAATAAATATAACTTGTAGGCCAGCTTTTAATGGCTCTGTATCTAAACAATGATTTACTGGTTATTGACTGGGTTATAAAGCAATATATTTATCTCAAGGTTAAAAAATAAGGAAAAGGAACAGAAAGCAACAGCATCAGCAAAAAATGAAATCGTATCTGTCAAGCTTAAACTCTGATTTTCTTCTGGGAACGCTGAGTTTTAATAAGAAATATGTATGCTAGTTTAATTAGTTAAAACATTAGCCTTAAAGTGTAGGTTCTATTACTAAATCCAATGTTTGCATGAGAAAAATGAAAAGCACAGGAGGTACATAAATTATCCTAGGACACATATCTATTCTCATGTTAATCATAATCCAAGCAACTTGACCCAAAAGGTCTTACGCAAAACTGACTGTGTCATTGTGCTTTCAATGAGCTAATCATATTCCCTAGAACAAATTGTATTACCTGTAAGTATATAAAAATTAATATGAAGACAAAGCAGCTCTTTATCTACATGCAGAATATATGGGTCATCATAGGTATATTGCTAGAATACTAAACTATTTAAGTACTTTCTGGAAAGATTGAATTGGGTAATTTTCTGATTTAGTATTGCTATTTACATTGGGATAATTTTCTCATATTGATGTAAAACTATATAAATGGAAGCTTCTTGGATAGGAATAGATTTCATATTTAATAGTGAAGAAAAATCCAGTTTTTCTATTTCAAAATTTTAACATTGTATGAATAGGACTAGGGCATTGACTAATGCCATGAGATGACATAAATACAACAGGAGTTGAAGAAACTAGAAGTCTATGAACCAAGTTTCCTCTGCATCTTTTATGTACTCTTGAGATTCACTGCACATAGTTTTGGAAGAAATCTTATTGCCAGAAATAAATTAAATACTTCCCAACTGGCTGAACTTGGGGGAGTGGGGAGTACACCAATAAGAAAGTGTTTAGCATGCTTTAAAGAAAGCATTTTGGGGTAAATTTTTCATTTTTTATTGGATTGCCTTGTCATAATGTAGACAGAGTTTAAGAGTGAAAATGAAAATGCATTTAGTGACCTCTGAAGGGTGTTGGGTAAATGCACTACCATTTTGTAAATAGCTTTCAATATGAAATGTGATAGGTATTTTGGAGCTGTCCAAAAGCAATCTTGAAACTTCAAGCAAGAGTAAAAAAAAATGTCTATAGTATTTTAGAGTGTCCCCCAAACTATAGGAAGCTGACAGTTTCTAGACAGTTTTGCTGTCTAGAAAAAAAGTCAATGCAAATGAGAAATTTTTCTCACTAGCTGAAGCAGAGACATTTGAGGACAAATAGGTTAGGAATGTTTAAAGTTATCCAGTTGTATTTGCCAAATAATAACAATTGTCACTATTTTCTATTTATTTACAAGTTCTTTTTGTCTAATATATCAAAACCACAGAAATAAGGACAAGTATTATTTTATTTCACTAATAAGAAAAACCAGGAAAAAGCAAGTCTATAGAAATCAGAGTTCAATACGACCTGCGATTACAAGGCCCCAGAGTGGAACAAAGAAACCCAGCATTTAGGAAGTGTGGTAATGAAAATCTTGGCAATGTATGCTGATGATTATTGCATAACAGGATTAATTTACTGACTTTCACTGAACTGTATGCATGAAAATGTTGAATTGGCAAAGGTGTTATTTATACTTTTTGCTATTTAAATGAAAGAGACAGGCTCTTTTAGACACATTTATTCCTTAAATACTGTCAAAAAGACCTTAAGTTTTTAATACTAAACAGACTTACTTTTAAGCTTGAACAGAGGAAGTCAGTTTTTAATGTAGTGGATATTGAATGAAAAAAGTTGGCAAAAGAAATTCATATAAAAATCAAATGATTTTTCTATCCATAGTCAGTTACTACTGACAACTAATGGTGTTGCCTATTTATGTAAGAGAGGTAAACTGTGCATTGTCAAGTGTATTTCATAAATTCTATTTGTTCTAAAGTCATGCTACCTCAGGAGGCTGTTTGTTTTATAAAGGGTGGCATGGGTCTGTCCTTGTTTCTTTTCATTCAAATGCAGCTTATTTCAACTTCTGTATAAATATAATTTTTCCTACTTCAATATGAGAAAAAAATGAAGTCCTTTAAGGACAGGCTCAGTGTTTTTCCTTTGGTGTTAAAAATGAAGCAATTATTGGAACAAACAAAAGGACGAACAATACCAGTTGATTAAATGAGTTTCCTTTTTAAGTCACGAAATCTGTTTCTATTGAGGGGCATCTGAAAGTAATGAACAGCTTTTTTTAAAAAAGCAAAGCAAATTCTCACTCATTACATAATTAGGCCACTGGAGTTTTATTCGTTGTTTGGGAATCTTATGGATTCTTGAGAATATTGGACACTGTATAATTTGTCTTGAACTCTTAGCGGGATAAGTCTATTTTATATTGATAAAATTCATACTGATAATGTTTTGATTGGTAATGACATGAAATTATTCTGAGCACGTTAAAAGTTTTAAGATATCGACAAGAAAATTATATATTGTTACACCTCCAGCTTTTATTTTCTAAATCTTCCTTTTTAATACCTATTGTTAGACTAAGGATCTTTGGTGGCACAGTGAAATAAGCCCTAGGACTAGCAAGTGAAGAGTCGGAGGTATGAAAACAAGACATGACTCTGCAGGAGAATGATGAACTGTTCTGCTTCAGAATGACTTACAGTTCAGAAAACTGCTCCATAGAGCAGTCCTACTCTGTCCTACAGCATGACTATCAATTAGAATCAACTATGACAATGGACTTGGGTGGTAGAATAACAAAATGGCTCAGTATGATTAAAGGCATGTGCACTATATCTCAAATGTTATTCATTTAAACAAAGCATTGCTTTGCTGAAGATGCAGAAATAAAACATTAGCTAAAATTTATTTCATAAAAAGATTCTGGGTTCTTCATTATTTCTCTCCATGAGATGGAGAGAATGATGACTTTATGATAACTCTCCAGGTATGTCAATGTTTAACATGATTTAAACTTATGGCTTCACATTTTGAAATATCTATTTCTGAAAGCACCCATTTATTCTTATTAAATCCACTGCTTACTTCTATTGAACTTATAATTTGACCTTACATTTATCTCCATTCTCTTTCTTGAATTTTTTGGGTTACCTTGGTCCAAATTCTCCTACTGGCTTTAATGATCTTCTAATCCAAATGCTCATCTTTTTAACTTTAGTATACACCTATGGCCAAAATTAATTTCTAAACCTTTCTGGGGGGAGAATTTTAAACATAAAATCTAGAATAAAAAGATCTGATTTGCATCTTAAACTCTACAATTTAATCCTGTCAGTCTCGATCTGTGGATCATGGCCTCTTTTAGGGATCAAACAACACCCTGTCAGAGGGGTCACCTGATTCATAACTTTAGCAAAATTACAGTTATGAAGTGGCAACAAAAATAATTTTGTGCTTGGGGTTCACCACAGCATAAGGAACTGCATTAAAGTGTCACAGCACTGGTCTAGGTATTTATGGTGGTAGAGTGGGTGAGGTATGAAGTTACGAACCAACCAAATGTGTAGTTCAAATTCACCAACCATTCTTTGGGTAAAAGCTAAAACAGTCTCTCCTTTCCTATCCTCCATCCTCTTTTCTCATGAAGCAGGTTAGCATTTCTGTGTTCTGTCTTCCATTCTGTTTGTTCATTGTACAATGTGCTTGTTTTAAGGCTTCTTATTTGAAACTTGGCGTGCCATTCATCTGAACAGCAATCATCAAATTTTGAAAAATGAAAAACTATAAAAAAGGAAAAATTATATATTGTCTCAGAAACCCTATGGAACAGCTCTCTATCCTATTAAAAAAACCTTCAAACCCAAATCCCTGCAATCAACTAGCTCTAGACTCCTGGTGACTAGAGAGAAAACGGCAGATTTACCCCTGTGGGTTTTCAAGATGGCAGCTGGTTTAGAAAGCTGTACTTCCAATCCTTGGCCCCCATCCTATGCTGTGCTGTTTACTGCATCAGAAAGCCCTCTTTTTCTCCCATGGCCCGCTGAGGATGGTGTGATAGGTGCAGTGGAGACAGCGCGACAGAAGGAAACACTGCCCTGCCCTGTGTCATCTTCACAATTGTTCCTGGGCTTGAGATTATGATAGCCCCTGTGCCGATCCAAATCCTAGAGAGACTTCCTCTTTCTCACTTTCCCTCTATTTTACGAGAATCATGTCCTCCAGGGACTCATCTCTCCTGACAACATGCCCAAAGAATGTAAAACAAAGTTTCATGATTCTTGCAACAACGGCCCTCTGAGGCTGTACTTCTTCCAATTTGTCTGTTTGTCTGTTGATTTGTCTGTTCTTTTTTTTTTTTTTGGGGGGGGGCATCACTGCCCTCTGGTGGTCATGGGAGCTACCCAGCCTTGCTCCTGGAGGGCCGCTGCTAGATTTGAACCGCCAAGCCCGTGGGCCGCAGTCCCGCACTCATCCACTATGCCACCGGGGCTCAGGACATCTTTTGGATGTCCATAGGAAATCTGATACTCTTCACCAACACCACAATTCAAAAGCATCACTTCTTTTAATATCTTTATTTAGTGTTCAACTTTCAAATGCATCCTTTTAGCAGCCCCTCATAGGTGCCTTCAATATTCTTCCCCAGGAGTGCAATTCAATTCATTTTTCCTTTGATTTTCCCTATTCAATGACCAGTTTTCACATGAATATAAAGCTTGCTTTGATCAAAAGTACCTTAATCTTCAAAGTAACCTCCCTGCTTTTCAGCACTAGGTCTTTAAACCTCTTTTCTATGCTAGGAAATTTGGAAGATAGTTATTTGATCAACTGACTGGAAGACAATCTTCGATGGAATATCAAGGAAATGTTATTTCATTCAGAGTCCTTTGTGACAATGAATGAAATGGTATTCCTCTTGATTGTGTCATTCTAGCATAGTACACCATATGATCTTCTGATTCAAAATGGCAAATGGCAGTACCCCAATATCTAGACTATTAATGTTTGGCTGAGCTCCGGTGGTGTAAGTGGTTGAGTACGGGACTGGGGCCCACAGGCTTGGTGGTTCAAATCCAGCAGTGGCTCTCAGGAGCAGCACTGGGTAGCTCCCACAACCACCAGAGGGCAGTGATGTCCACCCCCCAAAAACTATTGATATTTATGGGTTGAATTTCATTTTTGAGGACATTCAGTTGGCATAGACTTGTACTTCTCACATTCCAAGTTCCAATTAGAGTAAAATTCTCCCAACTATTTCTGTTCATTTTATGTTTTTTTTCTCCATCAGCAAATGAAGATGCCAAAGGCTTTACTCCATTTATGTCAATGTTATCAACTCTACATTGAGAAAACAGCTGTTCTCCAGTCACACTTGGGTGTGTTCAGATATGACGGCCCCATCTCTCACACTATCTCCAACAAAGTTCTACTTCCATTCATTAGACCTTCAATACGTGATAATATCTCAAAGCTGTGCCAGAAAGTTGTCAATGGATATTTTCTTGAAATTGAGCAGCCAAGACCTCTTTCTTGATTTCTTCTTTCCAAACTGAGTCTGGAAGCTTCACAGACCACTGTTCACTTTGGGTTACTGCTGGTCATTTGGAATACCAGAGACATAGTTTCCAGCATCACAGCAACACAGAAGTCACAAGAGTATGACAAAATGACACACAACTGGTGGAATTTACTGCATAAATCTCCTGTAAAATGTGGCAAATAAAGGATACTACTTAAAAGGTAAAGATGCCCCTGACCCCAGCTCTGACATTTTCAATCATCATGTTTGATAAGTAGGTTTATTGTATGAATTCGGCCAATAGACACATGTGGGATTAATCAGATTGCAGTTTGATTGGAGGGCAAAGAGCTAAGTGGCTCAGCAAGGCCAATACTTCATTCTCTTGTTTTTTGGTCATCAAACATGAGGTTGCTTTAGCTACTTCTCTGCATCAACTAGTGAGCTTTACTACCTGTGGGACAACCAATCCATGGAAGCTCTTTCTAAAGCTTTAGATTCTTTTGAGACCTACTTTGCCACCCTGATGATATATACATTGCTTGAGCTTGAAGCTGGTGGATCCTGTTGTCTTGCAATGTTTGAGCTTGATATCACATCAAGACCTGCTTTGCTAAGCTCCTGAGCGGCTGACTGTTGGTGACCCACCCTGTGGTTTGCTGTCTATGCCTGCATTGCCCAGGGATGATTCAGTGTCTGCTTCCTTAATCTGAAACCTTGCTATGTGGGATGCCATGCCAGTGAATAAGGCATGAATGGATTCTGTAAATCCATGAATGGTAATTTTGAAAGAAGCATTGTATGCAGGGAAAGTAAATCCATATCCACAGTAGGTGTCTATTCCAGTAAGAGCAAAACCCCTCCATGATGGAAATGGTCCTATGTAATTAACCCGCCACCAGGTGGCTGTTTGATCTCACTAAAGAATGGTCCCATACTGGCGTGGGGAAAAAAAGAATGGTCCCATATCTTAGACTCAGTACTGGCAGATGGAGCACTCAGCAGTGCCAGTGACCAAGTCAGTCTTGGTGAGTGAAAATCCATGTTGCTATGCACGTGCATAACTTCTGTCCCTGTCACCATGTCTATTGTGTTCATGTGCCCATTGAGCAATGACAGGAGAGGCAGAGGAAAGAGGAGGACTTGTCTCCACAGTGCTGCTCCACTTGATTTTTAAACACCTTCTCTTCAGAAATATGTCTTTTGTGAGCAGTCACATGAAACAAGATTATCTTTTCTTTCTTGGTCCATTAAGAGAGCTCTATCCACCTACCTCTTCCTTATACCACCTTGTCACCAATTTTCCAGTCAGGTTCCTTCAAATTCCCTGACCACTCCTCCAAGTCAATAGCCACAGTCCATGAATCAGTATACAGTCTCACATGCAGCCATTTATCCTTCCAGACAAATTGAATGTCCAGGTGGGCAAACTGAATAGTCAGGTGCACTTCTCCAAGTTCTGCCAATTGAGAGGATTTCCCTTCACTACTGTCCTTTGGAGAAATCCCAGAAAGGGACTGTGGTCCTGCTGCTGTCCACTTACAAGTGGTACCTGCATATCATGCAGGGCTATCCATAAACCAAGTATGAATTTTCTGTTCTTTAGTTAACTTATCATAAGAAACTCTCCAAGACATCATAGCTGCAGACTGGAAGAAAGAAGTTACTAGGACAGGAGTGGAGATGGATGAGCATCTGAAGCTCTTCTTCAAACAGCTTACATGTACCTTTAAGTCCTGCTTTGGCACAATCTAATATATATATATATATAACACTTCCATTTAACAATGTACATGTCCAACTATATCTTTCTGTGGGACACACAATACCCAGTTCATGATGGGAAGCTCAGGTCTTATGGTGACTTGGAGGCTCATGTTGAAGCATTCATTCTCCAAGAAGGCGCAGAAACAGAACAACAGCTGTTTTTCAAAAGGGGAGTATTTCCACGCATACGATGACAAGATTTTACCACAAAATCCTATGGGTCCTCACAGTGACTCACCAATAGGGGCCTGATAGGCTCCCTGCTACGTCCCTATCTTCTACTGAAACATCTTGCCCCATTGAATCAGCTGGATCATATGGTGCCAGTGGCAAAGTGGCTCACACAGCAGCCTGAGTCTGTTGAGGAGCCTGTACTTTTTCCAGGCCCCATTCGAAATTGGAGACCTTTCATGTCACTTGATACCCAAACTCTAAAATCTGAAGAGGCATTGTGCCTCTGTTCAGTTGTTGGGGGTTCCAGATGCAATAGTTTATTCTTTACTTTAGTAGGAATCTCTTGACATACCCCACATCACTGAACCCCTGGAAATTTTATCGAAGTGAAAGGTGCCTGAATCTTTGTTGGGTTGGTTCCCCAACTGTTTGCATGCTGATGTTGTACAGGAATCTAGAGTCTTTGATATATCTTACTGAGTGGGTGCAATCAGCATAATGTCATCAATATAATGGACTGTTATGACATTTTGCAGAAAAGACGGGTAATCAAGGCCCCTTTGAACTAAATGTGAAAGTCAGATATTGAACAAGGAAGATCAAAGAAGAGTGGATGCATTTAAATTATTGTGCTGGTGAAGAATATTCAAAGTATCATGAACTGTTAAAAAACAACAACAACAACAACAAAATGTCTTGGCACAAGTATTTCCAGAATTGTCTTTACAAGCAAGGAGGAGAAAAATTGTCTCAAATACTTTGGCCATCTTGTCAGGAGAGGCCAATTCCTGGAGAAAGACATCGTGTGTGACAAAATGTAAGGGCAGTGAAAAAAGAGGAAGGACTTTCATTAGATGGATTTACACCAGGGCTGCATCAATGGACTTAAACATCAGAACCATTTTGAGCATGGAGCAGGCCCTGGTGTGTTTCCCTCTGTTTAATATCAGTATGGCCACTCTCAAAATTGAGCCCGAGAAGTTTATCTGTCTTGTATTCCCTGTGTTTCTAACTCTTATCTGTACCCATGTGTGTTAGTCCAGGTAGGCAAGAGGAACAAATTTCATAGACATGCATACAGATATAAGGAAAGTTTTATCTATAAGAGAAATGGGACATTAAGAAAGCATCCCAATCCAGGCCAGCACAAAGTCATAAGTCCGATATTAACCCATATCCCCAATATCAGTCTATAAAGTCTCCTTCCGACTCACGAAGTCAAAGATCAGTGGGTGCAGAGTCCCTGCGCTGGCAGGGGTCTCCCCATGGCTCCTCACTTCCAGGGCTCAGGGTCCATCAACAGCAGAAGCAACTCATCGCTGGCAGAGGTATCCATGTAGCCACCGCAGCTTCAGAGGTCTGGCTCCATCAGGGCAAAGCCGTGTGGTCTCTCCGCTGGCTCCTCAAGCTTCTCGAATGCTGCCAGCTTCTCTTGTCCATGATTAATCGTCTCTCAAACTAACTCCCAACAACTAGGGAAGATAGCTTCTCATCTTCATGAGGGAAATATCGCAAGATTTCCCAGAAGTCTCAGGAGAAAGCCATGCCCACATAGAGGCCTCATTGGTTACTCAATGACTATCTCCAGATTAACAGGCTAGACTCCCCCCCTACATTCAATCATAAAATTAACATAAGCACATGACTGCCACGCCATGTACATGCTTTGGTCTACCTAGATTTGTAAAGTAGAATTAGGGTCATAATAGTGGTGGAGAGGAAGCATTAAAGAATCAGAGGAAAGCTGTATGTTTCATTGGTGCTATACTGCACCCACAACCCTTCTGTAATGAGATGTCCAATTGCTTACAGATTGACTTTGGGACTCCACTCTGTACTGCCGGTCTCATTCACATTATGATTTTTTTGCTCTGGATATTTGAGGCCTGATATCTGATCCCATCAACACCTCATGATCACACAGGATGGTGTACTTCTTCCATGTGGCTTTGTTATTTCTCAGCTAGATTACTGCTTGTTTATCTTCAGTAATCTTTATGAGCTGAGATGTTATATCTTTTGATAGCTGGGTACCATCAGCTTTCTTTACCACATTTTCTTATGCACCAGATTTGTTTACAGCAATTATGCCAGGAAACTTACAGGCCCAGGAGATTAGAGAAAACTGTTCTTGTGCTGAGGGAGTACTTGAGTAGAAGCCCAATGTCCATTTTCTTTCTTAATACTAAACCTTTAAAGATATGTACAAAGATCTATTTCCCCATCATCATATATAAATATATTTACATATGTACATACCCCTATTTAGACCTCTATAAATGCCCTTTGCTTCCCAATTCTTTCTTCTATTTCCTTTTACTTTCCTCTTGTCCCACTATTGTGTTCAGCCTTCATTTGGGTTTCAGTAATTCCTCTTGATTACATTGCCCTTGATCAAACCCTACCAGACTTAATCACTCCTCACAGTCAGTTTTTGGTCACTAGTTACTCCCTGGTCCCTTTGTTTTTTAGCCCCTCTTCCTCCCACCCCCCCTCACCCTCTCCATGTACCCCCAGAACTGTTGTCCTGTTGTTCTCTCTTCAGGCTTGTTGATCCTACCTATCATATCCAGATAACATGCAGTGACAGCAATATGCACAAACACAAGACTAAGCACAAAAAAGCAACAATAGAAAATAAACCAATAGTTACAATCACCATCACTATCACCCCACCACCACCACAGCAACAACACTAAGAATAACACCAAAGTCAATGACAAAAGAAAAGAAAAGCCTTTAAATAGTCCAAGGTTTATTTGTCATTTTTATGAGGATTTTCCAGTAGAGTGTATTGGGGTACCACGCCCTGGCCCCACAGTCTATTTTTGGTGTTCCCTGGGGATTTCATTGCTCTGCTTTCTTTGCTGCTCTGTGCAATGCACCCAGCATTTTGCCTCGGTTGGGTAGGGACAGGAGAGGCACAATTCCCACTGTGTATCTCCAGTGTTGTCCCCTTGGTTCTATGGATCAAGGAGGAACATCTTTCTCATGGTGTAACCAGTCCTATGGTTCTCTCTGTGCACTGGCTGCTTTGAACAGAAATATTGTCTTCAAGGCTTGGTGGGCCAGGATGTGTTTCACTCTTTTTTCCATGCTCCTAGTTAGCTCCTTTATGGTCTGATTGGACATGTCTCTCTCCTTGAGTTGCAGCTTCAGTCCTGTCCTCTGAAATGAATTCTTCTTGGGAGAAGGAAATGATGTCCACTTAGTTGGTAAAGGGGCCAGTATCTCAGGCTTCTCTGTTGGTTCCCTGCTTCATGCCAGTGTGTTCTGTTTTTGTCTTGGAGTATCAGGTTTAAATCTGGTCCCTCTTTCCCTGTGGAGGTATAACAAACACCCTCTCCTTGAGTGGTTTAGTGTACTGTTCCCCTGGATACCCATGACTTTTTTTTCCCTTCTTTTTATTTGGTTACCATATATATCCCTGGGTATATTCTGGTCCCTGTCATATTACCTGGATCTCACCCCAAGAAAGTATATATCCACTAGCTTCTTCCCTATACCCCTTTTGGATTTTTTGAACAAAGCTCAGTGGACTTATATTGTACTTTTTCTTTTGTGCATAGCTTAATTCACTTACCATAATTTCCTCCTTCTCTTCCCATGTGGCAATGTGCTTCATGCATTCAATACTTCTTTTTAGCAGTGTGTAATAAACCATTGTATGTAGAGACCACAGCTTTTTAATCCATTCATCTGTTGATGGAGATTCAGGTTGTTTCCAGTTCCTTGCAATTGTGAACTCTGCCGTAGTGACCATCGGACCACAAATGTGCAGCCCTGGTTTGTTTATTGTCTTTCCTGGATTTATGCCCAGTGGGGGGATTGCTGGAACATATGGTAGCTCAACTTCCATCTCTTTTAGATATCACCAAATCAATTTCTATAGTGGTTCTATATACCGACAGGTCCACCAGCAATGGACAAGAGTTCTTATCTCTCCACCTGTTTCCTTTTAATTTTTCGATTGGGCTATCTTTGAGGGTGTTAGTTAGTTTCTCATAGTTGTTTTAATTTGCATTTCTCCTATGGCTAGGGACCTTGAACATTTTCTCATATATTTATGGGTCATTTGGATTTTTACCCTTGAGAAACTTCTGCTCATGTCCTTTTACCACCTCCTCAGTGTACAACTGTCTTTTTCTTGTTGCAAATTAGCAGAGTACTGAAGATTTTAGTAATAAGGCCTTTGTCTGATGTGTCTGTGGTCCCTCTTATTGCTCTCTTGGCAAATTCTTTTGATGTACACAGTTTTTTATCTTTAGTAAATCCCACTTGTCAATTTGTGCCTCCCCTATATTTGTATCCTTCTCTATTTCCTTTAGCCTATGTATTCCCCGAGTCAAAGTTGTCAGATTTGTTCCAATTCCCTCATTGTTTGGGGATTTACCTTTAGGTAAAAGTTTGGGCTTTTACCTCTAGTTCTGTGGTCGACCTTGAGTTTATTCTTTTGTATGGAGTGAGGTAAGGGTCTTGATTCTTTTTTCTGCAGATATGTATCCATTTTTTCAAGCACTACAAACTGAAGAGGGCACCCAATTGCCATTTTATATTTTGGGGCCCTTATCAAAGATCAGTTGTCTCTACACTGATGTTTATATTTCTGTGTTATCGATCTTTTACCATTGGTCTATCTATCAGTATATGAATAACATACTGTTTTGAGCACTGTGGCTATATAGCAGTTGCTAAAGTAGGGTAAAGCAAGAACTACAACTTTGATCTCCTTCTTGAGATGTTCTCCCTTAATTCTGGTTTTCTTCCATCTCCATATGAAGTTGGTGATCTCTTTTCCCAATTTTTTGAAGAAAGATGATGAGATTTGGATTGGTATAGCATTGAGTTTATATATTACCTTGGTAGAACTGACACCTTTACTATATTCAGTCTTCTGGTCCAGGAGCATGGGGCATCTTTCCATTTGTTAAGAACTCCCTTGGTTTCTTTTAATAAGGTTTTTTTTGGGGGGGGGCATCACTGCTCTCTGGTGGTGGGAATAGGAGGTCCAGTTAATAAGGTTTTATACTCTTCCTTGTAAAAATCTTTTTTTTTAGTCAATTATATCCCTAGATATTTCAATTTGTGTTTGGCTGTTATGAAGGATATCATCTTTTTGATTCCCTCTTCTGTGGCCTTGTAGTCTGTGTATTGTAGTCTCGTTGAGTTCTGTTTGTTGATCTTATAACTGCTACTATGCTGTATTGTTCTACTGCTTCCAGTACTCCTCTAATGATACTTTTCAGATTTTCCATATATAAAATCATATGAGAGTTTCATTTCTTCCTTCGCCAGATGAATACCTTTAATATCATTTCTCTTTTTGTCCTTTGATGTCTTTTCTTTGCCATATACTTCTAGCTAAGACCTCCAGTATGATGCTAAAGAGGAGTGGGGACAAGGGGCATTTTGGAGTACAGTCCTTCATAATATTGTACAATTATTTTTTTTATTTCACTAGGGTTTGTTGTAATGTTCCCTCTTTCATCCCTCATCCTTGCTATTGAAATTTGTTCCTTCCTTTCTTTGGTTAAGTTCACCAGAGGTCTGTCTGTCGATTCTGCTTATACTTTCAAACAATCAACTTTTAGTTTCATTAATTATATCCAGAGTTCTCTTGTTTTCCCTCTCCTTTATCTCAACCCTGATTTTTATTGTTTCTTTTTTTTTTTGCTATTAGTAAGTTTGTTCTGTTGATTCTGTTCTAATTTATGCAAGTTTGTACTATTGTATCAACAACAAGTTTCTCTGCCTTTTCATGTGTGCATATATTGCTATCAGCCTTCATCTGATAAATGCCTACTATATCCCATAGGTTTTGGTAAGTCGTGTTTTCATTCTCATGGTTCCTAGAACCTCTAATGCACTGGTGAGATTATCTGCCACCTCATGTCTATTGGCAAAGTCTGCTAATTTTCTACTGAATTTTTAAATTTCATCCCTTAGCCCTTATATTTCCTTTGGGTTTTTTGCCTTTATCTCATCTATCTTTTCATGCTTTTTCTGTGCTGCTTCACTCATGTATTTTAAGCTTCCAAGGAGCATTCTGAAGATTTATTTCTTTGGCAGGTCAATGTTTGCTTCTTCCTTGCACAATTTTAGGATATATATATATATACACACACACAAAACACACATATATGTATATGTATATATGTATGTATATATATATTTCTCAACTTGTATTTTTGTCTGCAAGCTTGAAATGTGTCTCATGTAGGCAGCAGATTGATGGGTTATGTTTTCTTTCTAAGTCTGTTAGCCTCTGCCATTTAATGCCCGAGTTTAGCTCCTTGATATTCAATGTTATTACATCCATCTTTGAACTCTGTGATGTTATCTTATACTTTTTGTGTTGGGTGTTTTTCTACCTACCAATATGTTTATGGTGTATGTGTGTGTGTTCCATTCTTGCCTTCTTTCCACTATTGATCTAATGCTATCTTGGGGACTGTTTTCTCTTTGTTGCCCTCTGGGGTGGAATTATTCTATGTGATGGTGTGTTGGGTAGACTAGAGAAACAAATTCACAAACACGCATAGGCATATAAGGGAGAAGTTTATATACAAGAGGAATGGAATATTGAGATATCGCCCCAAACAACTCCAGTTGAAGTCCCTAATCCCATATTAGCCCCTATGTCAGATACCGATTCATAAGTCCTCTTCACACTCAAGAATCACAGGAAATGATGCAAGGACAATCACAGACTAGTGGATGCAGGTTCTTATCTATCTAGGAGTGGTAGAAGATTCCAGTACTGACAGAGGCTTCTCAAGGCACTGGCAGGAGTCTTCATGTGGCTTTTTTAGCTTCAGAAGTCTGGGTTTCATCAGAGTAAGCCCATGTGGCTTCTCCTTCCAGATGTCTCACAGGAAACCTGCCTTGTGTCTTCTCTACTGCAATGTCTCTGAAGGACTCAGCTGTAAGTCTCTCACACCCAATGGGGGAAATATAGTGAGTTTCCAAGAATTCTCAGGAGAAAGCCATGCCCACACAGTGGTCTGATTGGCTATCTCCAGACTGACAGGATAGACTCCACCCCTACACTCCCAATCATGAATTGTCACCAGTTCATGACTGCCACAGACGGTCTCTATTTGTGCACATATTGATCTTCTCCCCATCCTGGGTTGGCAATGATCTTTTGCAAGGCTTGGTTTCTTTTTATGTATTCTTTGAGATTTTCCTTGTCTGGGAAGACTCTTCCTTATCCATCTTTTTATTAGATAATTTGTAATTAGTAATCTTGGATTTCATTATTTTCCCTCAACTTTTGAAATAGTTTACTCCACTCCCTCCTTTTCTTCACCATGTCTGCTGATAGATATGAATATATTCTTATTTGGGTACCTTATAAGTGACTATTTGTTTTTCTCTTCTCTTACGATTTTCTCATTTTCCGCATGTTGGATAATTTAATTAACTTGTGTCTTGGTGACTTCTTGGGATTTAATCTAGCTGGTGTTTTTCAGTTTCCTGAGTACTTTCCTGATTTTCATTTAAAGCTGGGGAAGATTTCCTCTAATAATACTGTGATGGGTAGGTTTGTTATGCCAACATTGCCACAGAAAATTGGTGGGTCTGTTGTGACGGCACAGCCAATGAACACGCAAGATGAATTGAGTGGCAGATATAGGAAGTGCTCGGCAAGTCCCGCCCTCTCTCTTGCTTCTGAATCTTTGGACCAGAGAGCTGCCTTGTTCGTCCTGTTCCTTGACCTCCAAGCAACACTACCTATGGGACACCTAATCGTGGACTATGTTGCTGTGAGTTGAGGTTCCTTTAAGCCCTACTTTGCCACGCTCCTAGATATACATCTCTTGAGCTGAGGACTGTTGGACTCTGTCATCTGGCTGACTGTTAGAGACCTGCTCTGCCATTTGCTGCCTGTAACCAGATAGCCTGGATTGCTCTACAGAGGACTATTCAGCGGCCCTCAATATTTGAAGGACTGCCAGTCTTCTAGTTGCATCACTCAAGTGAGTTGCACCGAGCAATCTGTATTGCTTTATAGTTAACTTTTTCTTTCTTATCTTATATACCTTTCTCAATATATAAATATATAAAAAGAATTACTAGTGTCCTGAATTTTATTTCTCTAAGATAACCCTGCCTGACACAAATACCCTCGTTATTTTCACTGTTGACTTCCTCGAATCTTGTTCTGGTAGTTCAATAATTCTAATATAGTTCCTCTTCATAGCATCAGACATAGCTCTCAGATTTCCATCATCTTCTCTGATAGTCTTCTTTGACTGCTTTCTGCATTTGTTGAAGTCTGTCTGATTATCCTCTATGTCACTGGTGAGATTCTCTGCCTCCTTATGTCTGCTAATTTTCTACTGAATTTCATAATTTCTTCCCTTAGGTCTTGCATTTCCCATTGGTTTGTTGCCTTTAGCTCATCTATCTTTTCATCCTTTTTCTGTACTGCTTACCTCATATATTGTAAGACTCCAAGCAGCATTCTGAAGATGTATTTCTGTGACAGGTCAATGTTTGCATCTTCCTTGCACAATGTTAGGTTCATGACTTCCTCTGGTATTGTCTTCTGTATCTCCGACATTTTCCTTGAAGCTGTTGTGACTGGTTGCTATTTATTTATGTGTTGCTTTACAGGAGCCTGGTGCCAACTTCCAGAGTCAAAGAGCTCTGGGCGCACTGATCCACATGCATGCTTCTTTGAACTACCTGAAGTAGCTGCACAGGGGGTGGGGGAGATCAGATTACTGCTGTATCTTTTGTGATTTCACTCTTACCCTAGTCAGCCAGTATTCTGTTATTTGGAATGTGAATTGGATAGTCCTCTCATGGGATGCTGGTTGGGGGGTTGTGGGCCCTCAAGGATGGCATTTCACAGGCTCATCTCCCAGGAAGCTGCAATGGTGTTTCTCATAGGGCTTGGAGTGCCTCGGATATTATTTGGTGCTTCTCTCTGCAACTGGAGTGCCGTGGAGAGTGGCTGGGTGTACCCTCGTTGGCGTAGAGCACCAAATTTAATTTTCTGGTCTGGCAGGAGGAGCTCCAGGTGGATATATTTAACTGAATGCCATCTTCTTCCTTCTCGCTCCTCATTTTCTTAAGCTGCACATAACAAAGTATCTCTCTTCTTATTGACACCTCATTCTCCAATCCTTATTTAAAGAACAGTTCTTCCTTGCCATTGTTTATGTTTCCATATTGCCCTCTTCACTCCCTACTTTAGTATCAATCAATATCTATGTTCCTTCTATTTATTTTCTTTTGCAACCACACTTACTAAAACATTGCATCATGGAGTTTTTTTTTGCAAAAATAAAATAATTTTAAATATTTGTTCATAAATCAATAGTAGACTCATGAGAAGCATCAGACACATACATGACACATGAATCTGGGCAAAATTATTCATTATAACAATTTTAATTTTATGTAAACAATGTTTATTTACATAACCATATTGATATCCTGGTTTTTTGTTCACCATTTATACATTTTGTCTTTGTCCCTTTTTTGGGGTTCAGTTTTATTCTTTCTTTAGTGTGTTATATTTAGAATTTTAGCATGGTATGCTTATGCCTGTATCTCCTAGCATCTCTTTTTTATTAATAGTCTTTATTTCATTTCCATTTCCTTCATAAATACTGAGCTGACTATAAAATGCAGTGATAGATTATATATCATACTATTAGCTGCTACTTATGTTCTTTCAGCATTCCTGGCCAATGCACCTCACAGACACAAACTGACCTGAACCTATGCCAAGCCAATGGCAGCTAACCAGAAGGTGTGTTTTTGAGATAGTGTTCTCTGTTTTGCCTTCTGCACATTATAGATTACACCTTGTTCTTTGAACCCGAGCTATTTTTTCTTCTTGTTGTTCCTCTCAATGAGGATGGCTTCAGCATTTTTACAAAATTTCTGAAAGCAACATAAGAATCCAACCATCTTCCATTTATATAAGAGAAGATGCACAATTCCCATTAGGTAATTGATCACATCTTGACCCAAAAGTAAGTTTGAAAGGAATCCTCCATCTTCCTTTTTACATTATAAACATAACTAACCTGATTCCAACTCCTAATTTATGGCATATAGTACATAAAGAGGAACTCACCAGTACGTATTCTGATAATGAGATGAAGTACAAAACTGTCATCCAAACAATTATTGGTATGGGGAAGTTTTATGTGCTCTGCAGGATTTGGAGAAAGCCATCTAAATTGATTTCTGGTCACTCACATACTGGTTAGTTTGAGCACATGATAGGCAGCAAGGAATCTCTGATTATGTTAATTATAGACTAGATGTAAGTCAGCGATAGAACTCTGAAGTTGGAGTCTGGATTTATAATCTATTTGGTATCAAGATCAGAATTTGGGATATAACATAAAAGTAGTATGATATACATATAAGAAATAATAGGATAGTTAACATTGTATAATGTTTATGAACTTCTCGGGATTTGCCTTCATTGTCAAAGGTTGATTCTGACTTTGTTTTACTTCAAAGAAGTCAGACATGTTATTTTATATGTTCAAAATGTTAAGTGTTAAATATGTGTGTACATGTGTGTAGTTATACATCGCTCAGTTGCAAATGAGAAAATGTATTCAAACTGCCGAGCACTGGGAGGTCATTTATGAACTCATATAACCCATAAAACCAGTTGTGGTGAGTTCTCTAGCAGTAGGCACCTGAGTACAGAGGTTCAAACAAGTTCATGAGGAAACTCTTATTTCTCCTTTACTGGGAGTTAGCTTTATTTATACTAGTCTCTTCCTACGCTGTGACAAAGATATTAGACTACCTCTAAGCTTATTATCGTCACAAAAACTAGCCGAATGAAAAAAGTCTCTCAATTGTCCAAGCAAAAATATAGGACTGAGACATTTGTGACTTGTCTATATCTCTTGCACTTACATGAAGATGGACTCATCTGCCTACTTTTTGTTTGTGATGAGAAAAGGAACTACTGAGTTAAGAGAAGAATGGTGAAAGAAAATTGTTCTGAGATGCTAGTAGCTTTATCTTGCATGAAATATAAAGATATGGAGGTGAAGATAAATATTTGAAAATGGAAATTGAAACTTGAAAGCTCTTACAGATATTATAATTCATCATAGTTCAATTCAATCAAGCACGATTGTTCAATTGCTTTGATTTTTTAAAATGTCATTTCTTCTTGAATGCTTTGATATCAGGTCACCTTTATCCTTGCCCTTCCCCAATCTACCTCCCAGGAGCCCTTGTTGCTATATTAAATATTATTATTATTGCCATTTTTCTTCCCTCCTCCCCTCCTTCCTTGCTTTTCCTGTGTCTTACACCATCTTATGTATCCATTCACCTACCATTCTGTTATTTGTTCCCTGAGAGTGGCTTTTGTATACATTGTTGCTATCAGTTCCCTCTTCCCTCCTTCCCCTACATCTCTTTCTGTATCTTCAGGAACTCATTACTCCCATTATTTCCGAAGGCTTTATCTATCTTGGATTTCATGCAGAAAATCATCTTAATTATAAAAATGAACAAGTAACTGTAATGAAGAAGACTGACAGTGCACAGATATTGGAAGATATAGAAGCTGCGGTCTTAAAGGCTAAAAGGTAAGCAAGTGGCCATCTAGCAGGAATGCACCAAAGCTTGCATGGAAGAAACACACCTGCATGAGTGATCATGCCGTGCTGATAGGAGCTGGTATCAAAAGTTCAAAATCAGGAAATTAATGTGATGTGAAGGAGCATGGACAAAGCAGACATCCAAGGGCCACATGTAAGATAATCGGACAGTCTCCCACAGAAAGGCCACACAGAAGAGAAGATGTAGCCAGGAAGCAGAGTAGCACTGTTGAAGCACAGAAGTTTCCTCTAGTTCTTCAATATTTCCTCTCCCTACTATTATGGTCTTAGTTTCACTTCATGTCTATACTTCTTTAGTAGAATATTGCTGTGTACTTAGCAGAAGGGCTCTCATGCCAGTAAATTTTGCATATAATTGAGTTTCATTTCCCCTACAGTTAATTGAAACAGGAACACACCGAATTTCTACACTAGTCATTATTGAATATATTTTTAAGCTTCTTTTATATCTTAAAGCTTAATAGAAAGAGAAATCCAACAATAATGGATGTCAGTATTATAAAGCGATCTCATGTGGTCACACATATCATTTTGTTGTGATGAGATTCTGTTAATTCAATATGTTTTGTATATCTCTTTCTCAGTTCCCATGATCAAAAGAAAATAGATGGGGAAGGTAGTCCCCCAGTAGCTAATTAACACATAAAAAATAGTGTTTGAAACCAGAAGGGGGAAAAGAGATGTGCTATGCTATAACCATTTCAATCCCTTTGAGTTCTGCAAACTTGCTGGTTCTAAATTTCATAACTAGATGGGCTCCAATTCAGACATCTGGGATTTGTTGTTTTATGACAATATTTTAATAAGTCATGTATTATTTTATACACATTAATCTATTGTGGCTCTCTCTCACACACACACCCTCTTAAAAATCCTGTTGCTGAACATTCCACACCCTCTTGACTGACGAAAGCCAGTGCAGAGGGCCAACTGTCTCTTTTGGACCACTGAGCCTTTGTGCACTGTGCTGCAAATACTCTCAGCCAAACTGCACTCTGCTGGACGCTGGGCAGGAAGCATCCTCTGATGAATCGGTTTTGCACTGTAGCTCTTTGTCATTTATTTTCTGAAAAGCTGCTTTGACCCCAAGTGACTAAGAAAGAAAATAAAACATAAAATTGATAGCATGAATTTTTCTAAGTGCAAAGGAAAGGTTTGACAGTGGTTTAAAGTAACCCAGATGAGATAATGTGGTCCACTGGAGACAAAAATGCAGTGCTAATTAAAGATGGAAGTCAGTTGGAAATATAAGAATATCATTAGCATCACTGTAGACTGCTGATTAGAATAATAATTATTTTGATAAATAGAAAACTGCCGGAAATATGCTATGGTTTCTGAAACACATGGAAGTAATTAATAAAAAATGTCCAATACCTCCAAGTTACCATAACAAGAAAATCAGGTATATATTAAGCCAAGTATCTTCAAGAAAGTCTGTGCTCAGCCTACCAGTCTAAATAAGTGTACTTCAGTGATCATGATTGGATTGCTCTAACTGTCCAAAGTTTCGCAAATGAAAGAATAGAGGATGATATGAAAAAAAGCTTCTATGCTGCAAAATACAAAATATAAATTTGAGGGACCTTTTTGTTGTTTAGCTTTGCTTATAAACATGTAACTCAGAAACATTATTTCTTCTAAATAATGCCATGTACTGTTGTTATATATAGTATAGTACACATTAAAATGTATATTTATGATACTATTTTTAAGTATAAATAATTTTAGAGCCATTTAATCTTTCAAAAACATAAAAAATGGACTGACCCCCGGTGGCGTAGTGGTTGAGTGTGGGACTGCGGCCGACTGGGCTGGCGGTCCAAATCCAGCAGCAGCAGCTCCCCAGGAGCAAGGCTGGGCCTTCCACTCTTACCAGAGGGCAGTGATGCCTAAAAAATAAAAAAATAAAATAGGGCTGAACCCTGGTGGCGTAGTGGTTGTGCATGGGACTGCGACCCACTGGGATGGAGGTTCAATTCCAGCTCCACAGGAGCAAAGGCTGGTTCTCCTACCACCAGAGGGCAGTGATGCCCCAAAATCCAAAAACCAAATAAAAAAAATTAAAAAAAAACACCAAAAATATCCTTTAAACAAAAATGCTGCGTCTATGTTGTACATATGATCATTGGCCACATTTTCTCTTACAAAATATATTATTCACAGAAACTTTGCTGAAAACAAAGTAATCCAATATATGACCTTTTCTATAGATGATTGTTTATACATTTATGCAATTAATAGACTATCATTAATAATATCATTAATTACAGTCTACTGCTGTTTTAGAATAATATAATTCTAGAAATTCTTTTTAGTGACTGCAATGAGAAGTAAAGCAAAATAAGGGAGTTTGAAATTTGTATTTGCTTTCCTTATATTACATGTGCATATGCATAGATATGTTCATATGTGAATATGTGAATATTCATATGTATGTGGAGAGTGACTTTATATTAATCATAACTATATCATTTGTCCTTCATTGAAAACTTCTATTTATTTTATTATTCTTTCTAAAAGGAATGAGATTATATTAAAAAGGTTTTCCATAATATGTACATACTACTCTCAATCTGTCTCATATAATTATAAATGAAAAAAAACCCACAATGAAATGGTATTTCACATGTTTTTAGAACTCATGTTCTCTAAAGAGAGTTTGCTATGGATCATTGACATTAACTAAATGATGACCTGAGATCAAAGACCCAGCTGTCAAGGTAGCATATGTCTGAAATGTCAAATGAAATTCTCCAAAAGTGAAATTTAAACTACAGTAATGGCCCATCAAAGCTGTCAAGATAGCTCTCAAAGTGATTATATATATACATATATATGCGTATATATATGCATATATACACATATATGCATATATATATGATTGATGATTTTTAAAATACCAGAAAGTGAAACAGTAAAAGACAAATGGCCAAAAGCAACTGTTTAAGTCCAATTACAAAAAAAAAAAATTTAAACAAATCTGTCAGGCACTGCAGTGTCTCTCATATCATGAGAATGGTACACCCAGAAAGTGACCTTACCAGAGACAGACCAGAGATCAGACCAGTGCAATTTTCAACAGCAATTCTAATCCCCCCAAATCCCTCTAAATAATTTCCAAATCTCGAAAGTCTCAGCATCAATTGAATAGACCATACTACACAAAAGGATGTACTTTGAATCCAGCAGAGAATGACAAGTTGGTAAAGTGCACAAAGATGTGGTAATGAAAAATTACTGATGATATAAAATTAATGAGTATAATTCTGATCAGAACAAGCCTTTGCTCTGTAATAGTGTGTTGAAATTAATGATAACAAGACAAAAATTTTCTGTGTGTCTCCAACCACTGCAAGCATTAAAAATAGAACTGTGAAATCTTTAAGAAGTCTGTGAGCTGAGCAGTCAGTGCCGTACTTTTGAGAGCGAGAGAAGAAGAAGAAGGGAAAAGCAAGCACATGGGAGATATTTAGAGTCAGAGAGAATATTGAAATAGAAAAATTACTCCAAGAAAATAAAACCTCATTTCCACCAAGTCAGAAATATTTAACACAGCATTGGAAACTAGGAAAAAAGGGGATTAGGCTGAGATAGTCAAGGTTTATTGTGCCAGGTGCTCGGGTTCTCTTGCTTTCTGATGGTCAGACCAGGGTGGAACTGCCTTAGCCAGTTCCTGCTTCAGCCGGCAATGCTCACTTCCTGTGAGACATCCGTGATGGGGATCCACATGGACCAACCCTGATGCAGCCTTGGGTGCTGGGAGAACCTTGTGGAGACCCCTGCCAGTGTTAGGATGCTTACATGCTCACAGATTTTGCTTTTCTCCGGCACTTGTCATCATTGTGTGTCTTTTGTGAGACCGAGGAGGACTTTGTAGATTTGTATTAGACATATGGGGGAAGTTGGACTTATGAATTTAGACAACACTGGGGTTGGGATGCTTTCTTAATGTACACTTGACCTTTATAGAAAACTCTCATATGTATGAGTTTCTGTGGATTTCTTTCCCTAGTTTACTCACATTAACACATTATTGAACCTTGGAAGTGGGGCACTGGAGAAACAAATCATAAGATGGAGAGTGGATGTTTGGTTGACCTCTCTCTCATATGAGTGTTTCTTCTTTGGCTAGCCAGAGATCAGATAAAGCCATACTGTTTATTAGGCTGTTTTCTGGAAACAAGCTGGTTGACTGGTCTAAAATTCATGACCTAGCACAAGGGGGATAGGCTTATTGAGTATTTTTGAGAGCACTTGGTCTAAAGGCAATGTGACCAATGGGTACCCTGGCAAAGTGAGGTAGCCTACATTGAGTTTACCAGAACTTGACCAGCTGAAGAGACTTGTTGTGCCTGTGAAATGATGCACATTTTGCATACTTTATGGATGGCCTGAGCTGATTTGTCTTTGCTTATGGATGCAGATTTCATAAGCTTCCAAGTGGAATGCAGATTTTTCAGGGAAAAAATATGATTGTCTCCTCAGAGCCCTGGGTTGATGTAAGTGGACAGTATGCAAATTGGATACCCAAAACTGGGGCATAATGGCATGAAGCCATGAACTTACAAACTTTCATAGGTGGAGGAAATATATTCATAGTATTAGAGGCTTAAGGTGTGGGTGTTACTTCACTGCAGTTATTAGGCTAGAGAATTGTGTACAGGTGCCGAGTTGGTAAGGGGTGGATTGAGAATGTTAAGGCTTATTGTACCAAGCTGGCCAATAAACACATGTGGGATTAATTTAAGTGCACTGTGATAAATGGCTTGGTGACCCTCGTCTTTCTAGTTCTTGGGGTTCTTTCTCTCTGGTAGTCAGACCAGGGTATAGTTGCCCTAGCCAGTTCCCTGTTTCAGCTGGCAAAAATCACTCCCTGTGAGAAATCCCTGAGGAAAAGCCACATGAGTTTACCCTGATGCAGCCCTGGGTGCTGGAGAAGCCTTGTGGAGATCCCCTGCCAGCGAAAAGATGCTTACATCATCACTGATTCCACATTCCTCCTGCCATTTGTATCATTATGTGTACTTAGTGAGATTGAGGAGGACTTTGCAGATCAATATCAAATATATGGGCTAATTTTGAACTTACTGGCTTGGACAGCACTTAGTTGGGATGCTTTCTTCAGGTATACTTACCCTTTATTTAAAATTCACATATATATCCATATACATATTCAAATCTACAGAAACTCATATGTATATCAATAGATATCTCTTTATCTATCTATCATTTATCTATCATCTATCTCTTTATCTATCTATTTCTATCTATCTATCTATACCTATCTATCTATCATCTATCTATCTATCATCTCTAAGTTTCTGTGTATTTGTTTCCCTAGTTTCCCCAGACTAACACAATTGAATGGTAAACTGTCCTTAACTGATCAACCTTCTTTCCTTCTTGGTGCACCTTGGAATTCTGAGTTGGGTACATACATGTATCTACTTGCTTCAATTAATTCTTTATTCTTTCTTTCACAAATATACTCAGTGGTTTATTTATTTTTATTTTATTTTATTTTATTTATTTATTTTTAGACATCACTGCCCTATGGTGGGAGTGGGAGGCCCAGCCTTGCTTCTGGAGAGCTGCTGCTGGATTTGAACCGCCAACCCAGTGGGTCGCAGTCCTGCACTCAACCACTATGCCACCAGGCTCAGCCCCTCAGTGACTTATTAAGACACTCCTTCATCCTTCATTCCTTCATTTATGTCATTTTTTATATTGTTTGCTCGGTACTGAAATGAGCACATAAAATTTTTGGCCTCCTGTTTCTCTCTGAAGTACCAACAGGGAGAAGGAAATGTAAATATCAATAAGTATAATGAAATATGTTATCATTTAATAAGTCCAAGAGTAGCAGAGTAATGTAGTAGATGAGGTCAAGTAAGTTTTTACATGAAGGATGTTATTTAAGCTGTTTCTTATGATGGTTGTACTCTAACAAAGAATCTACAAAATCTGTTCATAAACAGGAAAACTATTTTAAGGAACATTGGCATTTACAAATAATTAGAAAGGACAAGTGTGTGGTGGTTTATTTTCCTATTATGTTTGATATAATTGCATATGTTGAGTAATTGACAGTAAGTCCTATATGTAATGAATCAGTAGGACAAGCAAATGGAATAATAATTCTCTGTGAAACAGTGATTATATTTAAAATTATTTCAGATTTGACCACAAGGTCAAAAATTTGAGGAAAGATGGGTACTGAAAGGGCATCAAACTTTCCTCCACAGTTATTTAATAATTAGTAAGCAGAATGTGTTAAATGAGAGGGTCACACTCTCTGACTTATTGTACAATCAGAGCTGGATTATTTCTTATAAATATTCTAGGCACAGTCACATGAGGCCAAAACCTTTATGGAATTTCCTAAAAAAATAGCATTCTGCCAGAGAAACTTTTGGAAGTTAATGATGACCTATGAAATGACACTACATGGGCATAGGATAAATTGATTTCATAGGAGAAATCTCTCTCCTTAGTAGAGAAAACATGTAAAAATCCTAGGTCTTGGACATAAATTATAACTTGGTTATTATTCTTTAAACTTGACATATGCAGTGATTGTACAAGTTGAAAATATTTCACTTTTTGGTTCATTGTGTATCTATTATTCATTGACATGTTTGGATGGCTTAATTTAGACTAATGAATCTATTGAATAGCTAAAACATTGTATCATTCACATTTGATTTAATATTTATTTCAAACGTGGAAATAAAATGTCTGTGAGTTTATATGCCAGAGATTCATTTCATGTTGTATATTTTATTTTACTAATATATTATTTTATGGCATCGATCCATCTTTTGCTAACAGGAAACAGATTGGATTTGAATTTGTATAACAGGAAAATATTTAGGCTTTTAGACAAAATATTCAATCAAATGTTATCTTAACTTGGGTTCTTCCCAAAGAAGAGGTTGATGCAAAGTCTTGCTTGCAAGGAATCTTATTTTCAAATATTATTCCAGGAAGCAAGAGTGATTGAAATCAAGAAGAAAAATAAACAAAAATAAATTATCAAGCTGTCTAGTCAAATAGACTTGTTCATGTGCCAACTTCTGCAAAGCCTCTTGAAATGTTTCTGACAACTATCTCTTTAGGAAAGTTACAGTTGCTTACCTATTGATCCCTATCAGTTATTGTACAAAAATTTTGCCATCCACTTCTGAATGGGAAATGTCCAAGTGTCAAACATGTCCCTATAGGCTCTAGTATTATGAGTTGAAGAATATCAGGAGGGAAAAGAGAGATGGCTGACAGAGACCAAAGCCTTGCCCATGTGAGAATTTACCTGTGCAAAAGTAGTCACATCCTCCTACAGGACTGGTTACAGGAGTAGGTGAAATTAGAAAAGAAAAATTTCAAAATGAGACAAAAGTTATGTCTAAAAAAAATGCTTTGGAACACGAGGTAAATGTCTTTGAAGCTATATAGGTAAATGTATAAGTGTAAGTAATAATATCTACCAATAACGTATAGCAGATAAATGTAGCACAGCTTTGAATTCTGATCATATACCCTCCTTAAAAAAATAAAAGCCTGATGACATACCTCCCCAAACCACCCATCCCTCCAGGAGATAACCCAAATTCTATAAGTATTGTTTAAACATTTGGTCTCCAGACTGTTTATACTTCTGAAGATCATTGAAAATTCTAGTTCAGCTATTGATTATTTATATATATTCATATTTGTTCCTGGTAGGTGCCCTACCCATAATGACCATATGCATAGCAAAACAAAGGAAACAATGTCTGATTCTATACCATCTTCATAATTGCTCTTGGTTTGAGTCCCATGCTACAGCCACTGTGTCAATCCATCTCCTAGAAGGTCTTCATCCTTTTTCTGACCCATCACTTTACCAAACATGATATCCTTCTCTAGAAACCAGTGTTGCTAAAGAATGGCAGACAAGTCTTGCCATCTTTGCCTCTATGGGACAGTCTCACCACACTTTTTCCAGGACTGTTCCATCTGTCCTTGAGCAGGCCATAGTATTTTCCATAGTTTTCTAGGACACAAAATTCAAATGCATAAATTGTTTTTCAGTCTTCTTTATTTAATGTCAACTTCCATGTGGACACGAGTTTATTGAAAATACTATGACTTGGGTCAGGCGCACCTTAGTTCCCAAAGTAGCCTCCTTGCTTTTCAATATTCTAGAGAGGTCTTATAGAGCAGATTCGCCAAATGCAGCTCATCTTTTTGAATACAGCTTCAATGAGCATAGATGCAAGCAACATAAAACCTTCGAAAACTCAACCTTTTCTTCCATATGTGATCATTGGTCCAGTTGTGAGCATGGGAGTTTCCTTTACATTTGCGTTGTAATTCACACTTAAGGCTTCGATCCATGATCTTCGTCAGCAATTGATCCAAGTCGTCTTTATTTTCAGCCACCAAACTTGTGTTATCTGCATAGAGCAAGTTGTTAGCAAACCTTTCTTTAATTGTCATACCACATTACTCTTCACATAAGCCAGTTTCTCTGATCATTTGCTCAGCATAAATATTGAATGAGTCTCATGAGACTATACAATCCTATCACACCTTTCCTGATTTTAAGCCATGCAAGTATTTATATTTAATGCCTTAAAATTAAAACAGAAATTAAGAAATTTGAAGGGGCTTCAGGAAGTCCATAGAAAATTGGTTTGTCCATAAATTTTTGAAGTTCCTTCATGTCTGGTTTGTTCAAATATCAAATACATTACATACAAAAATATTTGTTATGAAAAAATAATTTTCCCATAACAAAAATAATTACACCATACTATAATTGTACAAATCTTTTTGTATTGAGTACACTAGAAAACAGCTGATTTCATGCCTACTTTTGTATTAAATCCGCTGATAATGTCATTTCATGTAGCATGCTTCATGAAGAAATTTAGAAACTATTGTCAATAGGGTTCACATGTGTCATATTTAATGCTATAGAGACAGCTCCAACTCACAGTAACTCTCTGTATGACAGAACGAAACCCTGCACAGGCCCGCACCCGTCTCATGAATCCATTGAGGCCAGGCTTGCAGACTACATGCCAATCGCTAATTGAGAGTCTTCCTATCTTTGCAGAAGCACATTCAGAATGCATACTCTCTTGGAAGAAGCACATTCAGGATGCATACTGGGAGTAGGAACAGCAAACTTTCTCTCACATGCTTGGGGCATATCCTATTGAATATTCTTCACCAACACTATAATTCAAAGACATTACTTTTTCTGTCTTTCTTATTCATTGTCTAGCTTTCACTTGCATTGGAATGAAAATATGTTGAAAGTATGTTGCTGGGTTTTTTCTGATGCTATTTTCCTGACATCTATATGGGCAAATAAACTCGTTCATTTCACATCTATGAGTTTGTTTATCTATGAATTTATTACTTTAAAGCAAGGCCTAGATACCTGTAACAGAATACTCGTGTACATCAGACCTAACAAATTACATTATTGCATATAATTTGGGGCCTTGTTTTTGTCATCATTAGGTGAGTAATCTTCAACCCATAGAAAAGTTAAGTGTAAAAGAAAGAAATCTTGCTCAATCCTGTGCCATCATTGGAATTTCATTATATTTGAATATATTTTGCAGCCACAGGGTGAATCTTTGATCTTTCACCATGAATAATGGCTACCTGTGAGTGAATGATCTCTCCTGATGGCCACCATGATATGAGATGAAGCTTCACTATCCTGGCTTCCAGTTTAACTGTACTTCCTCCAAAACTGATTAGGGTCAGTATTGTGACCTCTCATGACTCACTCAAAATTTCAGTAATACTAAAAATGCAAATGTTTCAATTCTTATTTGTTTTTCTTTTTCACCATCCCATTTTTTCATTCATGTATGACAATTGAAAATATTATCATTTGGATCAGGTGCCCTTCTGTTATGAAAGTAATATATTTGTTGTTAAGAATTTGAAGAAGTCTTTGGTGTCAGATTTGTTCTATGCAACATGTTCTTTGATCTTCTCATTATTGTTTCCTTAAGCATTGGCAGTTGATTTTGTAAAAATGAAGTATTTAAAAGCTCTAATTCTTTACAGTTATCATGATGTCACATCGGTCCAGTTGTTTGTATTTTTGTTTTATGTTTCAAGTGTCATCCATAGTTAATGGTTGCTATTTTATCCTTCCATAATTTCCTGAGGTTCTCTTGACTTTCAGCAAGTAAAGGGGGGCTGTGTCCTCTGTATATCTCAGGATGTAAAATTATCCAGTTATTGCCTTATTTAACCTAGACTAGATACATATTTTTATTTTGGGCATCACTGCCACAGGTGGTCGTGGGTGCTGCTCCTGAGAGCCGCTGCTGGATTTGAACCAACAAGCCTATGGGTCGCAGTCCTGTACTCAACCACTTTCACCACCGGGGCTCAGCCCCTAGATATATATTTTTAAAGATGGAAGCTAGTGAAGAGCAGAGAAGTAGTAGAGGAAATAGGATATTGAGTGCAAAGTCAATACTTGCAATTTTCAATTATTGACTAAAATCATTTTCCAATTATTTTGGAAAGCAGGGTAAGACTGATAATACATCTTTTGTGGAAGGATGAACTCTATGGAATGTGTTAGAGGAAGAAAGTAATTCACACACTGTGGCCTTGCTCGTGCATAGTATGGCCAAATGTGATAAATTCTGCCAGGTAATAGGTATTGGTTAACATATATGTCTAACTTTTCCTTCATCTCCAACTTATTTTTAAAAAACAGATGATATCTGAAAACTCATTTATAGTCATACTGATAATAAAGTGATCATTTACATATTTTTGCCTCATTAAATACAAAATTCCCTTCAATAAGAAAATAGTCGAGTCAAAAACATTGAGGAATATATAAATAAATTAGCTTAGATGTGCATATATTTCCATAAGTGATTCTCATGCAACCTGTATGTTAATCACCCGTATATTCACTCTCTGAGTACAGAGCAATTCGGGGACTCTGTATACTAATTCCAAACTAAAATGTAGACCAAAGAAATATATCTTTGAAATAGCTGGATTAGTGAGATTAAAGAACAGTTCAAAAGAAATATGGACTTCTAAATTCCATTTCAGTGTCAGATTAATAAAGTGTAAGTTAGCCTATAGAGAAAGTCTTAATTCAGCTACAGACAATCAAGCTTAGATTTAAAGTATTGAATGCCTTAGTGTTTTGGTTAATTGGTTTAATTAGATGCAAAAGTACAATGAGATTTTCAGTTAAACATTGAAAGTCTGAGTTAATTTTACTTAACTTTTCTTAAAGTAGTTAGCAATGTATGCTGATACTTATAGACCCTCAAATGTATTGTTTCATTTATTTAAATTTTAACAAAAATTTTAATCATTTTATTGGGTGCTCACACATCACTTTTCATCATACATAGTTCAATACATAGTTACATATACTGTGTCAAGCACCCCTACTTGCCTGTCCTCATCAACATTTTCAAAACATCTGCCTTTCCCCTTGGACCCCTGATATGAGCCCCCCTTCCTTCCGCTTCCAACCTTCCCCCCCCAAGTCCTCATTACTCTGCAGTCATTATTGTTTTGTCATATCTTACACTGCCCGACATCTCCCCCTGCCCACTCCTCCCTACATTGGTAACTTCCAGATAGAATGCATCTAATGTAAATATTATGGAGAGTAGGATTTTGTGTGTGTGTGTGTGAATAGGTCTCTGAATTGACACAGATGTTATAACTATGTCAGTGCTATCAACATTTCCAATAAATTAACAAGAAGTTGTTTTACCTGTGAGTACAGTATACTCTTTCATCTTATTTTCCCTAGAGAATGTCAATATGAAACAATATCATTGATATCACAGGCCATGAATTTTGTTGAAAATAATTTAAAAGTGGTGACAGCAGTAGATTGACAGAGAATGTCATGCTATCCAAGTCAAATCCAGAAGAGGACATGGACTGAAGGATATTGTTGCTAATATCTGTAGTATCTCACCTGAAATCAGAATATACTACAAGGATGTTTACCTGTTTCTTAATGATTATGAAAAGACATTTGACAAATTATAGATAACACTGTGAAGAAAGAGAAAAAGAGTTCAGGAATACTTGTGCTCATGTGGAACTGAACAAAGGCAGAGTGCAGATGTCTCAACAAAGTGAGGGGATACAGCCTGATTTAGAATCAGGAGTCAGGGCTTCCTCCTGTCATCATATTACTCTATCTGCATGCAGAATAAATAATACAGGAAATAATAAGAATGTAGCTTCAGAATTAAAGGAGCGCTTATTAACAACCTGGGATATACAGATGATATAAAATTTCTTATTGCAAGGAAAAATAACTTGATGCGCTTATTGATGAAGTCCAAAGACTGCAGTCTTCACTATGGGTCAAACCTAAAGATAGATAACAAAACTCCACACAATTTATTTTTTTGTTTTTTTGGGGTGCATCACTGCCCTCTAGTGGTAGGAATAGGAGGCCCAGCCTTTGCTCCTGTGAAGCCTCTGCTGGAATTGAACCTCCATCCCAGTGGGCCGCAGTCCTGCGTACAACCACTACAGCCCTGGGGTCCATTCCAACTCCTCACAATTTAAACAATAAGAAATATCATGATAGAAAAAAAGACTGACATTGCCACAGATTTTAATTTACCTGATGTAAAAATGACCACTGACTGAAGCAATTGCAAATGTCAAATGATGTTAAGAAAAATATTGCAGAAAACATTTAATGTTTTAAAAAGCAGTGGTATGGCATTGAAAACTAAGGTGTGCCTGACAGGTGGAATGATATTTTAACCATCAAATATGCATGTAAAGCAACACTTGACTGTCAGTTTGTCATACTTAGTGGCTTCTATTTTGCTATGGTGGAAGCTGTAGTATTGGTTATTTCAAATGCAAACGGAGTCACCAAAAATTAACAGGTCTCAGCAGATCCTTCAGATTAAGAACAGACAACAAAAATGGAATCTCTCCCCTTCAGAGGAAATAATCACTGAAAATGTTATGCATCGAATGGAAACATTATCAGATATTAAGGGACTAAAGAGTGGAACAAGAACTCTGTCAGAAATAGTACCAGAGGATGGGTCCTTTGGGTTGCAAGGCACTTGAAATACGACAGGGGGAACTGCCTGAGAGTCAACCATGGTGAACTGAATTAAATAAAAAGTCAATGGGAGTAAAATATTCAGGATCCTAATTTTCTAGTGGGGCAAAATCCAAAATGAGAAAAAACAACAGCAAACATCAATTAATAATTAAAACTAGGATGTACAAAATATGAATCTAGGAAAATTCAAAGTAATAAAAAATGAAACAGAACCCATATCTTAGGCATCAGTGAGTTGAAATGAACTTCTATTGGTCTATTTGGATGAGAATATCATATGGTCTATTTTGCACAGAATGGCACAATCAAGAGGAAATAGGCTTTATTCACCATCAAAAATGATATTTCAAGATCTATTTTGTCATACAAAGCTATCTGTGAGAGCATTATATCTATCAGCTTTACAGTAAATCTAATAAATACAACTATATTTCAAATTTAAGTGAGAACCGCTAACGATAGTGATGAACAAATTAAAGATTCTACCGAAGTTTTCTGTTTGAAATTGATTACAAATGCAATCAGGATACATTGATAATTCTTGTTGACTAGAAATGCAAAATTTGGAAACAAAGAGGAAGAAACATTTTAAAAAGTTGGACAGTGTAAGACATGATATCAATTATCAGGGTTCACGAAGGAGGAGAGGCTGGGGAGGGAGGGGAAAATGAGATGATATCAAGGGCTCAAATAGAAAGAAAATGTTTTGAGAATGATGATGACAACAAATGTACAGATGTGCTTGACACAATGGATGGATGGAAGGATTGTGGTAAGAGTTGCATGATCCCCCAATAAAGTGCCTTTAAAAAGAATAGAAAACATAAATGGGCTACATACACATGTGTATAGGCCACTTATATATGTATAGTCTTAGTGGTAGAAATAAGCTTGGGGATTATATGAAAAATTTTGCAAGAACATAAGTCGTTTTGAACATATATACCATATTAAACAATACAAATGGTACAAATGAATTTCTCCCAATGGGATAGAATGAAATCAAATTGACTCCATCTGTGGAAAAGAATGATGTAGAGGCTCAATAGCAACACCAAACCAGGGACTAACTGTAGGACAGATGATCAATTGCTCAATGTAAGTTCAGATGAAGCTGAGGAAATTGAAACAGGTTAACAAGAGACAAAAGACAAAATATACTCCCAGGAGCAAAGGCTGGGCCTTCTACTCCCATCACTTGAGGGCAGTGATGCCTAAAAAAAAAAGGACAAAATATAAACTTGAATATATCCTACCTGATTTTCTTTTCTTTTTTTTTTTCCGCATCACTGCCCTGGTGGGTGGAGGAAGCCCAGCCTTGTTCCTAGAGAGCTGCTGCTGGATTTGAATCACCAACCCTGTGAGCTGCAGTCCCACACACAACCACTATGCCATCAGGGCTCAGCTTTACCTGATTTTCAAGATAGGTTTGACACAATGAACAAGAATGACCAAAGTTATGATGAGCTATGAAAAGACATCAAAACATCATTAAAGAGGAAAGCAAAAGAATATTAAGATCAGTAAATAAAGAAAAGTTCTAAGTGGATGTCAGGAAAGACTCTAAAAATTGCTCTTAATTGGACATAAGGCACATAGAAGAAATGCTGAAGTCAAATAATAGAAAAGAAAATTTCAAATGGCAGCTTGAGAAGACAAAGTGAAAATGTTATAATTAAATGTGAAAAGATCTATAGTTAAAAAACCAAAAAGAAAGAACACACTTAGTGTATTAGTAAAGATAAACTAGAGAAGCAAATTCATGGACATTCATATGAGTGTAAGAGAGTGCTTGATATAGTTGAACAATCATTGAGTACATTAATTTTGCCCCATATGTTTATACTACTCCATAAATTCCTATTTAGACTCACTCAGCCAGTCAATGATACTGAATACAGGAAGATCACAGACCAGTGACTAGAAAATCTTGTGGATCCAATGGTGCTGGAAGCATCTCAGCTCTTGTATGGGTATCCACATGACCCCTCCAGCTCCAGGTTTCGAGTGTAGCTCCACGTGTCTTGTCAGCAGGAAGACAAAGTAGAGAGTGTGTGACTGTGACCTCTGGTGAGCCATGTATCTCTGTTTGCATCTCTCAGATGGGCTCATCAAACTGTGAGCTGACTGACAGGCTAGGCTCCACACCTTCACAAATTGACAGGAGATTGTGTGACTGTTATACTTAGTTTCTCTTGAACTTAAAGAATTCAAGAAAAATTCAAGCCTTGAGTTGAAATATTGAGATATTCTGTGGGCAGAATATTGAATAATGCAGGAGGCATTAAGCAAAAAAATGAAAGGAATGCAGAGTCACTGTACCAAAAAGTAGTAGTCGTCATGCCGCTATTTTTGAAAGTAGCCTATGAGCAGCAATGGCACTGAAGGAAGATACCCATGAATCTCTGAAAGCATTAAAAAAACACAAGACTTTAAAAATTTATGGAATACCCTTTGAAATGTTTCAACTCTTTATGAAACACTAGAAGAATTCACTTGTCTATGCCAGGGAATTTGAAAGAAAGCTACCTGGTCAACTGAGTAGAAGATATCCATATTTGTACCGATTTCCAAAAGGTGACTGAACAAAATGCACAAAATATAAAAACATTATCCTTGCATTATCTTTGATATTCACAATATCCTTGATATTCTTTGCAAATAAAATTTATTCCTTGCAAATAAAATTTCACAAAAGACCACTTAACAACCATTGCAGCAATACTTTTATAGGGAACTGCCAAGGGTTCAGGACAGATTCAGAAGAGAATGTGGAAGAAGGGATGTGACAGCTATTGTTAGATGGATTTTGGCTGAAAGCTGAGAATGCTGTAAAGAGGCTTCCTTGTGTTTGTGACATAGCATTCTTCTGTGTGGGTAATAGCCTTAAGAAAAATGAGCATTCCAAAACTCTACATTGCCCATATTAACCTATATATGAATCAAGAGACAGTTGTGTGAACAGAACAATAGAATACTGTAGGGTTTAGTATAAGAAATTTTGTGTTCTAGGGATATGTATCCTCTCCCCATATTGACTCAACCTGTATGCCTAGAAAATCATCAGAGATTTTGAATTCTATGAGGCACAATGCAGCATACGTCTTGTAGGAAGGTTTATTAACAACCCTTAATATGCAAATGGCACATGCTCAAAGTGAGGATAAGTGGAAGCAAATGCCGATAAAGATAAAGAATTGCAGTGTTCAGTATAGATTACAACTCAATGTAAAGAAAATGACAATTGGTCCTTACAAGTGGACCAATAGGTCATATCAGGGTAAATGATGAAAAGTTTCACGTTTTCAATGAGTTCATCTTACTTGGATCAATAATGGAAGCAACAGTCAAGCGATCAAATGATGTTGCACTGGGTAATCATTTCTATGGGACTTCTTTCATTCATTAAAGAGCATGGATGATACTTTGAGTACTAATGTGTGCAAGAGTGAACCATGACATTTTTAATTGCTTCAGCTACATGTGAAAGTTGGACATTAAATAAGGAAGACTGGAGAATAACAGATGTGTCTGAATCATGGAGCTGGTGAAGAGTATTGAAAGTATGGACTGATAAAAAAACAAATCTCTCTTAGAAGATGTAAGGCCAGCATGCTCCTTCAAGGCAAGGATAGGCAGATTTTGTGTCCTGTACGTTGGACATTTTCTCGGGGAAAGACCTAGGCTAGGAGACCATTCTGTGACAGTGAAGGGGAGGAGAAAAGGAGGACAGCCTTGAGCAGCACTGATAGACACAGTGACTCTAATCCCCGACTCAAGGGCAGGGACAGTGTGAGCATGGAGCAAGACTAGCCAGTGCTTGATTCTCTACTGTGTCTGGGTGTATGGGTTGGAACTGAATCAATGGCAGCTTGCAACAACCTGTAGGCATGTAAAATCTAGAGAATGAATGGAGCCAGTTGTAGCAGAATCAGTGCCTTTGAATCATGTTGCTGGCCAAGGTATTAAGGGTGCCCTTGAGATCATTATGGTTTTGTATCATCATGCTAAGGTTAAAATTCTTAGTGGTTTGGCAGCTACACAACTTGATACAATATATACAAAATCAATCCTTTACAGGATTCCAAAAATGAGATCCAATATCAAAATTAAGGATTGGCTTTTTGCTGTGTTTTAATCCTGCATTTGGTTCATTGAATTCTGCTTCTTTGGACTGGCATTATTAGCCCACCGTATAGTGTCTTTTGACCTGGATGCTATCAGTGACATGCCAGCTGAAATGCTGCTCCTGGATTCTGCAACATCTCCACTTACAAGCCAAAGATTCTGAATTGATATTTCTGTACTGCTGCTGCTATCACTCATAATTGGGGTTCCTGAAAATCTTGACTTAATCAGCTTCTAAAGCTATTCTAATATCATGAGAAACCTTTAACTAAAAATATGATCCAAAAACTTGGAACCTCCTTGGTCTCAGACTTGCCTTCTTCTACAACTCTGTGAGTCATTTTGTGGTTATATATTTTTATCTATCAAGATATAAGCATAGTGCTTTGCTTTTCTGGTGAACACATATCAAGGAAGCCATGACTGCCCTTTTCTTTATTCTATAAGAAAAATATAATAGATAATCACAAATCTCTTTTTAGTCTCTCTATAATATGACTTTAGCATAATCTGTCAATGATAAATTAAAATTTCCTGTTCAATTCTATTTTGTTTAATAATTCCTACCTACGCATGCCATTTGACATCCATGTTTTATTTTGTTTTGATTTTGTAACAGGGAGAGTTTTGCTAGCAAGGCTACCAAATTTGGCCCCATCAATCCCTTTTTCACCTTTCAATTTTCATTTCCAGTGAGCTACTGTAATAGTTACATAGTCGGGTGTCAATTTGAGGATTAGCAGCATAGAAGGTGAGGTGGGAGTCTACCCCATGAGGCTTCTGTGTGGGCTTGGCCTTCTCTTGAGCATTCTGGGAACTCTGATATTTCCATTTTGGAAGAGGTAGACACAGTCTCTTTCTGCTCACTCCCTTGGAGACTCTACTCACAAACTTCATTCCCTGTGAGATGTTTCTGAGGAAAAGCCACATGAAGCTATCCTGAGGCAGTCAGAGTTTCAGAGCTGTAGGAACCACGTGGAGGCCTCTGTGAGAACCGAGAGGCTTACAACACTCCCAGATCCAGAAGACTTCCATTCCATTTACCTGTGATCTTCCTGCATTCGGTGTCATTGCCTGTGTTTCATGACTCTGAGAATGACTTTATAGATTCCTATCAGATATGTGGGTTAATATCAGACTTATGGACTTGATTTGGACAGGGCTGGGATGTTTTCTCTATATGCAATTGATTTTATATATAAGCCTCTTTCTTATGCACTGAGTGTCTTTACTGTCTTTTTTCTGGCCTCGGGCTCTCCATCATGGCTTCCACCAGCATGAATCCCATGGTTGTGAAGAGAAATCACACAGCTGGGGAAGTTAGGCTTTCTGCAAGTACAGATGCTCCTGAAGCTCACACGGTGGGAAGTTGAGGGCTTGCATGTCCAGCTTAAGCAAGCTGAATTCGGAGTATACAAGAAATGGAAAGAATTGTATTTGCGCTATGGAGTAATTCTCTAGCAAGTACCACCAACTTTAATTTCAGTGTCTGCTTTCTGTCACCTTTAGTGTTTTTGTTGTTTCTTTATTGAGAACACGGTTTTGGTACCCATTTTGGAAGAGAGAAAATATGTCTGATTTCCATCTTGACGGACCTTGTTTCCATCTGCTTGAACCTCTGCTTCTTAGATGTCCCCGGTGCTGGATCTCATGTTTTCAGATTTTCATGGTTCAGTCCCATTGCATGTTCACTGTCTTTTAAGTGTGGAGTATAAGGATATTTTGTCTTTAGGTTTGTTTACAAGTAGTGATATCATTTGATGTGCTCAGGAGATAAAAGAAAATATATTTAATTTGAGACCAAATATATGTGACACACATTCCAGTTTCACATACCATTTTATAATTTTTATATATTTAAAAGGTAATGTCAAGTAAGCATTGGATTGATAACCCCAAGGTAAGTTTTAAACTCACTAATTCACTCAGCAGGAGAAAGTTGAGGCATCTATTCCTGGAAAGATTTACAAAGCCTCTGAAGTCCTGTAGACGGTCTCTATGAGTCTTAATTGTCTTGATGGCAGTGGATTTTAAAATATGTTTGAAAACACCCTTAAGCAACAATTATAAACAAATTTAGTATCTGCAAAAATACCTTCAATATAATATTAATATGCTATTAGTTGAATTGTGTACTCAAAAGATCTGTTGATGTTCTACTCATCCCCCTTTCCCAGTTTCTATGACTGCGACCTTTTTTAGAAATATAATATGTGCAGCTGTAACCAGTTAAGATTACATTAAGTCAGACTGGAGTGAGCCCTAGTCCCAAAAGATTGATATCCATATAAAAAGAGAGAAACAGACAGATCTAGGGTACGACGATTTTATGACAAAGGAAGCAGAGATTGGAGTTGTGCTGCCACAAGCCAAGAGTGATCAGTGGATAGAACAGGCAAGAAGGACTCTTTCCACTGAGCTTTTAGAGAATGACTGCTGACAGTTCGAAGTCAAACTTCCAGCCTCAGGAATAAATTTCTGTTGTTTTCAGTCACTAAGTATATTGCATCTGGTTGTAGTTGTATTAGGAAATTAGTACTCAAGGACTATTCTAAGGATTACATAGAATATATTTAAAGCATGTGGTTGAAATTTGAGAAATAGCAGTGATTGCAACTATTTGATTAAAAACAGAAGAAGCATTAATAGTAAAACTAGAATGAGATCCTTTGTTCATTGTTAAATTTATTTTGATAAAATTATTGCATGTGTATTAATGTTAGATATTTGTTTTCATTCAGATGTGGCTTCTCTCTCCTGCCCCACTGATTTTGTTTTATCATCAAGTTCATCCTGACAGATTTCATTCTTGGTTTCTTCTTCCTTTATTTCTAGACTGCAAATTACTTTTTCTGGTGTTACAAAAAATATCTTGTCCAGAGGCATTTAGTTTACACTCAAAAATCTTTGCAGCTGCTAGCCTTTTTTTGCCATAAAGGATAATTTCTTGTAACTATGATGTTAATTGGGTTTTGTAACATATTTTCTCTTTCCAAAAGCAATCCACAGTATTTCACAAATTTGAAAAATGATATAGGGACTCAAAAATGACATAAATGGCAGCCATAAACCAATGAACAAAAGATAAACAGTTAAGAATTTGATCTATAGGACATCTATAAAACTATGTATATATTTAATCAAATTGTAAAGCTGCTACTCATATTATTTTGCAATCCTATTTTTTCACTTGGTAATATATGATGATACATCATGTTTGGATGAAAGTTCCACAATATCACTGTAATGAATACATAGTATTTATAAGGATGTACCGTAATTTATTTAACCATATTATTGTATTGCAGTATTTGCTATTTTCATTTTTGTTATAATAAGCAATGCTACAGTGAATATTATGTACATAAATCTTGATCTGCATTCTTAATCATTCTTTTAGACAAATTACTGAAAACAAAATTGCTTTGTCAAAGCATATGCATATGTTACTTATTTATCGTAACTTAGTTTTTAATCTTAAAAATAATAAATGTTCTTAGAGAAAATTGAACAGTCCTAAAATGTAAAAGAAAGGAGAAAACTGAAAATATAATACATTAGAGGTAACTGCTATTAAAATTTTGATTGTTTTGCTCTCTAAAATATATCCTTACTTATTTTAAAGTGTATTTGGATATATTTAATAGTTATTAATTCAGATAGGTCCATAATACATATCCCCTTTGATTCCTAGTTTTTCATTTAATATATTTCATAAATATTTACTTTTAGCTTTGCCAATTTCTTTTTGGTTTTGCATAGTATTTTATAGCATGGGTACTGCATATAATTTTTATTTAGGTATTCTAATATTGATGAAAATTTTACATTATTTTATATATGTTTTATAATTAATATTGTAATGAATATGCATGAAATATCACTTGTAAACATCTGGGTGTACATCGATATAACAGATTTAAAAGGAAAATGATTTGTATATTTTCTCATTTAGCAGTATTCTTAGGTATTTTGTGGCGTTTTTATATTCAAATCAGTAATACTATTTTGTGAAATAGTATTTGTGAGCTACAGAGCTAGTAAAAATAATAGACATGAAATAAACTGCAATCCTTTAAGATATTTGGCAATGTTAATGTTGTCTTCAGAAAACTGAACTACACCTAATTAGTGATTGCAAGCCTAATATCTTCAAATGTAATGTAGAGTTCTTTATTTTTATGTAATTTTATTTTATTTTATTTTATTTTATTTTAAGTTCTTTATTTTATTTTAAGAAATAGCTTATTGTCAATAAGAATTTTTATATCATTCATGTATTCCATCCCAGTGCAACTCAAGTCTATAAATCTCTCTTCAGACTCACAAAGGTGAGTCACAGAAGGTGAAATGGGAAGCAGGAAGATCGTAGGCTGGTGGTTACAAAGTCTAATGGATATAAGGTCAGAGGGAATATGACAAAGCATTTGGAGCATGGGTCAAATGACCCATATGGGGCCACCTCTGGGGGCTGGTAGAGTTTTAGCGAAGTGGTAGAGAGAAAGATAGTTCCCAGAGTCGCTCCCTCTCATAAAAAGGCCACACCTCAAGGAGGTGCAATCAAGCTCCTATTAGATTGACAGGGTTGACACCACCCTTATTCAGAAATGTATGGTTGGCATATAAATCATAGAAGTACCATAGACCACCATTTGTCAACTAACCATCTTTTTACTACACAAAATCCCAAAGAAAAGAGAATTGTAAAATTGTATTTGCACCAAATATGAAAAGACTAACATATACACAGCTGAAAATTCAGCAGCCCCATTTAAACCTTTCATTCAATAAGTGAACAAAACTATGGCTAACAATTGTAGTTTTGTGAAAACCTACACCTGAGTCTGATAGTACTATTAGCATCTTTTACCACTGATGAAAGTTTGCAAGTCAGCCAGTTCAGGGCTTCATCTCCCTTTGTTTTGTGTATGCAATTCCTAAAATGACCAGTTCTGTCATCCCATTGATCTGAGGAAACAAGCAAGCTCTTCAAGGTAAAGAATTTTTGCTCCATGTGAGTCTGCATCGGGAAAGAAAGTCAAATCAGGGCAGACAATCTGGGGAGTCTGGGATGACAAGAGAAACAGATGCAGAAACACTTATATGTGTGTAAAAGAGAACTTTATATCAAAGAGTAATTGCATATTGAGAAATCATCCAAACCCAGTCAAGACCAAGTTCATACGTCCAATATTAGCCATATGTCCAATGTCGATCTCTGAATTCATCTTCAGACTCCCCTAACACATGCAATGATGTACAATGCAGAAAGATCACAGGTCAGTGGATAGAAAGTCTCGTGGATGCAGTGGCAGTGGATGCAGAAATATCTCAGTATTGGTGTGGGTTCCATTTGCTTCCACAGCTCCTGGCCTCTGTGAAGCTCCAAGAGGCTTGACAATAAAAAGACAAAGCTGAGTGTATGGGACTGACCTTCACTGAGCTATTTATCTCTGTAGTGCCTCCAAATAAGGTAAGCAAGCTGTTATCTGAATAACAGGCTAACCTCCACCCCATTCAACCTTAATAGTCTCAAGTTGACACCTGATTGCATAACTAGCAGACCATCCATCAAGTACTCAAGCATAATGTACCAGCTCACATGTTGAAAATGTTAGACTTTTCAAGGACACTAAAGAATTTACAAATTATGCTTTATGTTATTTAATAAGATACCTCTAGAGAATTACCACCATTATGTTAAACGGTGAAAGACCAACTTTCTATCTCCTAAACTAGGACATATCAAGATCGAACCATTCTGACTCCAAATATTGTTGGATATTATAGCCATTCAATAAAACAGGGGGGTGTGGGGTGAAAGAACATATAGCAAAAGAAAACTATGTTGAACAATCACAATTTGCAGATAACATAAATATTTATTTTTAAACTCATTAAAAATTTACAAAACACCCACATACACACTCTTCTATAATTATTAAATGAGTTCAGCAAGGATAAACATATAATTCCAATTAATTTTATAGCAATAATCCCATGACCTTCCAAATTAAAATAAAATCACATTTACTACTCTGGGAAAATTAAATACTTAAACACAAACCTACCAAATCTTTTATACAATCACTAAATTGAAACCTACAAAACACAGATGAAAAAAATCTTAAAAGGTCTGGGTAAACTGTAAGGCATAATATACTCGAGATTTCAATGTGATAAAGATGATAAGTCTCTCCAAATAGATACAAAAATTTAATGAAGATACTAGAAAGGTATTTTCATAAGTACACAAGATTATTCCAAAATTGTAAAGAAATGCAGAGTAAGGAAAATAGTTAAAACATTTTTGAAAGAAAGAATAGATAACTAAATATGGCAAGAATCTGTATAACAAATTTCAAGACTTTTAGAAGTACAGAAATCAAAGTGGCCTGATATTAGTAGACAGTTAAGCATATTGACCAATAGGAGAAATTAGAGAATGCAGCAATAGATCTACACAAGCATTATCAACTAAAGTTTATAACAAAGGTGGAAATGGAGGAAGAATAGTCTTTTCAACAAATGATGCTAATATACTTGAAATCCAAAGATTAAAATAAATAAGTAGGTAAGTAAGGAAATGAGTTAGTAAGTGAAAGGTGTAAATAAGTGTGTTAGTCTAGGTTGACTAAAGGAAAAAATCCAGGACACCCATATGGATGTAACAGAGAACTTTATATCAAAGAGAAATTGCATATTGAGAAAAAATCCCAGTTGGTCCAAATCAAGTCCATAAGTCTGATATTAGCCATGCTATGAGAAATTGATCATTGAGATCATTGAGGTCCCTGAAGGTGGCTACATTAAAAATAAATAAATAAATAAATAAAGTTCCAATTTTAATAGCTGAAGATGAGTGGACTTACAAACTATTTCATACTTTCTGATAGCCATTTCAATCTATCAATGTCAATAATAATATGCAGAGGAAAATAGGATGAACAAAGTAGAATAAGATCCTAAATTCAATTCTTAAAGAAGCCACATACAATTTTTATCTAAAGTATTTTATTGATGTGATGATATGGCCAGAGGCCTCTAACTGCATTGTCTTAAGTCAGGGCCAGGTCTTCTGTCAGCTATTTTGACTGTCTGTCAGCAATTTTCACTAAGAAGTGCGGTTTCTGAGAAATTTAAAGGGTTATTTCCACCCCTGAGCTCAAAATATATATTAACAACATTCATTTTCATCTTTCAAACAGGAATAACCAAGGAAAATTATCAAAAGTTTCATTTACTATATTCTTTTTAGAAAACAACACAGAAAACTGCCTGGCCATATCTGACCTCTGGATAGCCCCAAAATGAAAATTATGGTGAGGCAGGGGTCAAACAAGCATCTATTCTCCATCTTTATGATTTGTTTCTCTAGTCCCCACTCCCAAGGCACCATAATGTGTTAGTCTGGGGTGACTAGAAAAACGAACCCAGGACACTCATATGTGTGTGAGGGAATTTTATATAAAAGAGCAATTGCATATTGAGAAAACATCCCAGCCTACTCCTGATCAAATTCATAAGTTCAATATTAGCCCTTATGTCTGATGTCAGTTTACAAGTTCCTCTTCAGAGTCACACAACATATGAAAGGACACCAATTGCAGGAAGTTCACAGGCCAGTGGGTGGAAAGTCTGAAGGATCCCGTGGCAATAGGAACGTCTCCTCTCTGGTGTGGGTCTCCACAAGGCTCCTGGCGCTCCAGGGCTCTATGTTCATCAGCTTGACTTCATGTGTCTGGATAGCAGGAACACGAAGCAAAGAGAGTTGAAGCAGAGAGCACGCCTGCCATTTTGTGAGCTATTTATCTCTTTCACACCTCCAAATCAGGCCGACATGCTGTGCCTTACTGACAGACTGGACCCCAGCCCTTTGCAAAGTGATAGTAGATTATGAAAGGACCACGATAAGTAAGCAAGTAAATAAACAAATATATAAATAAAGCTTGTTTATAACCTCACATATCATATCAGAAAGCATTTTAAATGCATCACAACTTAAATTCAATATATAAAATTAAGAAAACTTTAAAGGAAAATTAACAAAGTATAAAAATTTCCAAGACCTAGAACTATGCAAACATTTCCAAGATTTGTCGTGAAAGTCATGATCCAGAAAGGGGGAAAAATGGTACAGTGAACTTTATGATCTCTATTTAATATTTACTCTTTAAAAACATGCTCTTTGGACAAAAAAGGAAACTATCGATTGGGAGGAAATATTTGGAAATCACATATCTGACAGAGCTATTATTTAGAATATATTAAGTACTTTAAGCACTCAATAGTAGAAACTGAACAATTCAGTGAGAAAAGGCATGAATATTCCACCAAGATGACATACAGATTGCAAGCAAACATGAAAAAGTGTACAATGGCTTAGTTGTTGATAAAAGGAAACAAATGAGGCTAAGTATCAAAATACTTTTATAAAATTATGGAAAATTTATTAAACAGAAATACCTGAATAGCTATATACTTCTGAATGTGGCAATTTCATTTCTCTAGCCCTTCAGGGTGGATGGCCACTGAAAAAGAGAAAATTCACAATGAGATGGATTGACGTAATTTGCGTATCTTCAGGGGACTCACATAGTGTTCCTCTCCAAGATTCAGAATTCAAAAAATAAAGTCTGAAAGGGCAGGACCAGGGCTGTAGTGTGGATGTTGTAAAATGCCCCAACAAATTTTTCCAAAGACAGCCTGACTTCTCCAAGAATGGGCAGGTACAATGAACTGATGTGGGAGGAAAAAGGAAAAAAAAAATCTTTGACACAACTTGTTGAGTGTTTTATCTCATGGATTCAGTTTTACATTCTTAAAAGTTTTTGTTAAAATTCTGTGCGACCATTCTTAATTTTTTTTTCTTGGCTAAAATTCTGTTCATTCAACATATGCTATTTCATTTGAAAATCTATCAAACTTACCCTTTAGAATTTCCAAAGCCTTCGGAGCTGATCCCTTTACCTTCAATTCATCTTTGAAGTCATCCCAGCATTCCTTTAAACACCTGCTTGGTTTGAATTGTTTCGTATGTGGTAGAATTTCCTTAAACTAAAAGCAAAACTTCGATAATTTGAAAAGTTTCATTTTTAATTTTCATAAAAATCTGGGATTAGTCCTGACCTTGAAAATAATTTTCTTCAAATCTAATGGCACAAAAATATTATTTTGAAGGAACCTGATATGACTAAGACAAGTGTATTTTTAAGAGACCTTGTTTACAGTCATTCATTGATTGCAGAGACATCCATTAACATGCTTTGTTTAGAATAAATGCATGCATGATTTGGTACAGTAGTAGCAATACCTTTTGACATACCTACACATAACCACAATGAGACACACACTTAGAATGACTAAGGGAAAATCAAAATCAACATACCACTGTGTGTCAATCATGGCTCAGAGCAACCCTAGGGGAAAAGGATACCTGCCCCACTGGGCTTCTCAGGCTGTAAGTCCTTGCAGACACAGACTACCATAGCTTTCCCCAAAGACTGCCGGTTGAGTTTGAATCATACACACTTTCGTTTGTGGTGGAGTTTTTAAATCACTAGCACCAAATTAAAAAAACAAACAAACAAAGAAACTCACTGGTCTCAAGTTTATTCCTACCAATAGTGACACTAATGTTCTGAATTGAACTACCACTCTGAATTTCTGAGAAACTAACTCTTTATGGGAGTAAAACACCTTGCCTTCCATCTGTGGAATAGATGTTGGTTTGGAACTGACTTGGTTAGCAGTCAAACTCCCAATGACTATGCAAAAATGGCTAATAATTACAAACATTTGGCTACTAATTAAATGGTGTGTGGTTTAAACTCATCAACCTCCCACTGGATAAGTGATTTATCACTACATCTTCATTTGTGTTTAGTGTTATCATCCTCTCTTTCTCTCTCAGCATGGCTGGTGTGTAAATACAAAATAGTAAACCGTTATTGAAAGCAGACTGTTTCTTTAAAGCTAAACTAAATTAAACTATCCATTCAACTTGTATGTGGTCTATCAGGTGCATACACAGACACACACACACACACACACACACACACACGGTTTACTCCCAACAGCCCTAGTTTGTAAATAACCTGGTGTCACTCAATGGACAAACAGTTAAACACTATGCAATATAGTTATATACATAGACATACCTAAAGTACTCTGTTCAGCAGCAGAGAAGAACAAACTATGAGTGCTTGCACCAATCTCAATGAATATTCAAAGAATCAAAGTGAGTTAAATGAACCAAACACAGGTGATGGTTTTATTCATATAACATTTTTGAAATGACAAAGTTACAGAAATGGCCAACAGATCACTAGTTGCTTCCAGTTAAAGAAGTAGACACAGGAGGGAAAAGTGAGTATAGCTGTAGAAGGACACCCTGACAGTTCTTGTATTGAAGAAAATCACTCTATAGTACTATTGAATGCCTTGTTTATGATCAACGAAAACCCAAATTTACTGTCATCATGTCAATTTCTACACATAAAGATGTTATAGTGTAAGGTAAAAATGTCCTATGGCTTTCCCAAACCATAACATTTATGGGACTAGAAAGCATCATATTTTTCCACCATAGAGTGGCTTGTGGCTTCAAATATTTACCTTGTGTTTAGCAGCCAAATGCATAATTGTGGTAGTAATTTATTTTAGAAAAATGAATACCAAAATCATCCCATTGAGTTGGAGATTTAAGATGTTCCAAACAGCCAGCTCTTCCAAAATACTATCCTGCTCCATTTTCTTTTCACTCCTTTTTTGAATTTTCCTCATGTTCCTGTGTTCTGTGATGAGCTGCAATGTCCCTTAGAAACTCATGAAACTTGGAAGAAATGTCTCCTGTCATGCTGGGTGTTGTGCAATCCCCAAACTGAAAGTCAGGCAGAGAAGAGCCAAATGCCGGAACCAGAACTGGAGAGCAAACATGTCCAAAAGCTACAGCTGGTCTTCTTGCTTCTGCCAAAGCTCATGTAATACAGGTATGGATTTCCAGGAGTGGTGATTTTTATTAGAACTGCACACTGGTACCAGAATATACATTATGTTTAAGGAAAATAAAGGATAGTTTCTTAAGTTGCACCTAGTACTAAAGTAGTAAGACAACAGGGTGAGGTTTTACAGATTCCCCCAATGAATTAAAGGGTATAGCTTGGTTCACAACCTCAACTAAGGTCATGTCTTGCTCTCACCCTACTCCTATATATTAATATATATAGTATAGAAGAATGAGACTCTAAATGTGACTCCAGTCATGGGTGTATAGAGTTTAAAATTATATCACATTTATGACTAATAAGGAATTATGGTTAGAAAAGCCATATTAATTGACTATCACTGAGTAACTACCATGCCACCAGGACTCCATTTGGTTATGATGCTGTTGTTTTTGCTTTTAGGCGCTGTGGAGTCTGTGCTAGCTCTGAATCACCTGAGGGGAAACAGAAGGAAACTCCCAGTTTTACATCCCCCTTACAGCTAGTCAATGTTGGAGTCCGATTTAGCAGCCACCCTATCAGTCTGCCTTGGGAGGGCCTGCCTCTTTCACTGCCTCTCTGCTTGTGATAAGAAAATACAATTTTGCAAGATGCTACCATGGAAGCGAATGAGTAGTAGTATGAGGGTCATCTCTTTACAATCTTTCTTTACAACTCCATTGCATTTTTAATTATTTCAAAATTTAAAAGTTATTCCTAATAAAAATGAAATTAAAATTGTATTGTATATAAAATATAATTTCTAAGTTTTCTCAGTGCAATTACTAAACAAGTGTAAAATATTGGGTGTAGACATACTAAATTATGTGAATTGTTGCAGTTTTTCAACATTTCAATATACATTTAAGAAATGAATATTTTAATCAGATACCTTTTTTTACCACTTTTAATTGGCATACTCATTGAGTAAACATTATTACACTAGTTTCACCTCTCCCAAGCATATAAATTAATCTGATTAAATAGCATTTTATTTTAGTTTTCAAAAATTAATTTTTTAAAATACTAACTTTCCTAAAACATATGTTCTCAATGTTGTTGTTGTTGCAGCATAAATTCCATGGAGTCCTGGTGGTGTGTGTGGTAGTTACACGCCAGGCAGGGCTGGCAGTTAAAGACCACCAGCAACTCCACAAGAGAAAGACTGGGCTTTCAACTCCAGTAAGTAGCTATAGTCACAGAAACAAACAGGGTCCCTCAGAGACAGTAATGACTCATACAAAATAATATTTGAATAATATGAATCAAGAAGAATTATTTTACTTCTTCAGAATAGAAAAAGGAAACTATAATTTCTAAAATATGATTTTAATTGTTTTCAATATGAAAGTATTTAAACAAATATATTTTGAACATCTAGATAGCACATGGACAATTGCAATGACCTCTAGTAAATCTGTTAAAAATTTTAATTAAAGTGATTTTTCTATGGAACAGTAATGTCTTTCATAGAAATCTGAAATATGTATTTTCAGGATCCTAAGTATATAGTAATAATAAAAAACTAAGAGTTATGGTATAACAACAGAGAAACTAAAAGTAGCAGTAGTATCCATTTGTAGTATCTTCATTAAACAGGCACTAAACTTTTCATAAAGCAAGTTTTTCCATGATTTTCACAGTCACATGAACTTTAACAAATATTAATTTGCAAATGCCACTTTTGAGAGCAGTACCCCTAGCTGTACCCTGACATTTACGACTACTCTAAATAATGCAACAAAAGCACTTTCAAGGTTCATGTGCATCTTTTCAGATGCAGACTTTGCAGTCCTCTTCAATAATTTAGCCTGTTTGGAAACATCTTACTGAATCATGTTTTTTTGAATTGGATATATACATTATCTGGTGAGTTCGTCAAGGACTTGTAGAAAGATCATACTCCAGGTTCTCTGCTTTTCCTGGCTTTCTTTGTTTGATGCTTTCTACAGCATTTGATATTTAGTAAGTAACTATAGGCTTATTTAAGCAAAAAAGCATTGTTTCTCTGATAAATTGGCTGATCCTAAGACCCAGGATATTAGTTTTTATACTAGATCTTAAAAGTAGCCACTCTATTTCTTGGGGCCTTGATTCTGGTTTAATTGGGCATGATTTCTCATATTTTCTATTTGGATGAACTGAGCCCAATGGTTTGCATAAGGGTGTTAGACACCATGGAGTGTAGCATTAAATCTGCTCTGATTCATACCGACCCTGTGTACAACAGAGTAAAACACCTGAGTAGCAGTGTCCTTACAATTATTCTTATGCTTGAGCCCGTTGTCAATCTATCTCATATAGCTATCACACCTGTGTAGTAAGTTATGATGCTCTATTTCAGAATGGTCATTTGTATAACTAGTGCCCAGGATATCAATCTGAAAACATTCCATTTCATTTCATTTTTGAGCACATCCAATTTTCCTAAATTCAGACATTGCACATTCCCAGTTCCCAAACATTAGATGATTTTTGCAGCTGTTTCCCTTTACTTAGAGTTGTGCCCCATCAGCAAATGAAGATCCCAGAGGCTCCACTTCCACAGGTGTTACCAGGCTCATATCACTATGATGTATGCCCCTCTAAGAAATCATCTCCTCTTCAGTAACATTTTTAATGCCCTCTGACCTGAGGGGACCAACTGCTGGCAGTATCTGTGAAAATGTTCTGTTCCTTTTGTTTAGGCTTTCAATATTTGACAGTGCTTTGAAGCTATGCATACATTTTAGGGGTTTCTTGCTCCAGAGTGGGGAGTGGAGACCTTCTTTGTGTTCTGTTTGTCATCTGGAAGCTCTGTTGAAATCTGTTCACTTTGGGTGACCCTGCTCACATTTGTAATACCGATGACACAGATTCCAGCATTACAGTATGACCCAGGCCACCACGGTATGATAAACGGACAGACAAGTGGTATATTAGTGGTTGAAAACACCCTAGCTTGGGTCAAAGAAACCATCTTTCCCAAAGTAAAATCTGCTTTTTAGTTTTTTCCATATACTGTCATCGACTTTTCCATGGGCAATCTCTTACATTCATTCCAGACTGATGCTTTCATTGGGGGCTCTTACACCTCTTATCACAATCTGCACATTCATCGATACGTCAGACATATTTGCACATGTTTCCATCATCATTTTCAAAGCATTCTCTTCCCACTTGAACCCCTGAAATCAGCTCCCCACTTCTTCCCCCTCCCTCCCCTGCCCACCTGCCCATAGAAACCCTTGAAAAGTTATAGATTATTATTTTCATATCTTACTTTGTCCGTTGTCACCCCTCATCTACTTTTCTGTTGCTCATACCCCTGGTGAGGCGGGGGGGGTAGGGGTAGGTTTTTCCTTGGGATCCATTCCCCCTTTCTCTCCCTACCCTCCCTAACCCTCCGGGTATCTTTACTCTCATTGTTGACCCTGGAGTGTTTCTCTATCCTGGATTCCCTGTGCTGAGGGCTCTTGTCTGTAGCAGTGTGCATGTTCTGGTCTAATCTGATTTGTAAGGTAGAATTGAGGTCATGGTAGTGGGGGGAAGGAAGCACCAAAGAACCAGAGGAAAGTTGTGGATTTTATCAATGCTAAACTGCATACTGACTGGTTCATCTTTTTCCTATGACTCCTCTGTAAGGGGGTGTCCAATTGTCTACAGATGGGCATTGGGTCTCCACTCCCTGTCTCACCTCCCATTCACACTGGGTATGATTTTCTTCTAGGTCTTAGATGCCTGACACCTGATCCATCAGCGCCTCATGATCACACAGATGTGAACTTTGTTTTGTTTTCTTTCTTTGTTAAAGTGCATCTATACTGAAGACTGTAGTCATGGGTATTAATTTTTAAGTCCTATAAGCCACCTTCACTTTTAGCACCAATATTAAAGGTTATAAATAATATAACTGCTAGTAGAGATTTATATAGTTATATAGTCCATATTTTTCTCTGATCATTTTATTAATAATAAATATGAATTACTTTGGCAACTATGGTCTGTAAGAGAGTCTTATATCCCTAATTTGTTTGTTTGTTTCTTTTTTACAATTTATATGTATTTTAAAAATCTCCTTCAAATACATATTTCAAAAGTTCACTTAACTTCTTCTAATATAATAAATATCGTTTTACTTAAGTTGATTTAATATATTTAAAAACTTTTAAGAAAAGAAATAATTATTTTCCTTAAACCCTCAACCTATCACATAAGTTTTCCCTTTAAATTGAGTATACATGAAAGAAGCTTAAGGCTATTAGCTAGCAAAAGACAAATAATTGTCAGAATAAAAGCACCATATAATTTTTTAAAATATTTATATTTTTAATAGCAAGAGTGAACTTCTTATCTCAAATTATACCTTCACTCAGAAGCATGTTTGCCTAAGACAGCGATCATGGCACATTTGGATGACTAACCTTCTCCTTTCTAGATTTCCAAAACTTCTGAGTCAATCTCAACAATGACTAGTGATTTTTTCAGTTTTTCTATAACTACCTGTCACACATTCTGAGATATTGAATTGTCCGCACAGTTGGGAAGCACTGCATTCTGTGGGTTTTATTCCAATGTGCTTTCACTGAAGGATGGATAGGTACAGTCATAGAATCAAGTCCGAATTACTACCCAAGAGTTCAAAAGAGATAGAATCTTTTAAACATCTACATATCAAATGACAACCACAGCTACACACATTTAATTGCATTACATTTAAATTTCACAATATTCATTTCTTCAGCTACACTAGTCACATTTTATGTATTCACATGATGGCATGTGTTATTGGCCATCATTTTGAATGGCATAAATCTAAAGCAGTCTAGCATTGCATGAAATTATCGAATAATATTGGCCAACACTTTGGGAGAACAGGTGACAACCCAAATCTGAAGCCAAGTGTTGCATGTAATTTCTAAAATTTGGTGAAAAACTGTTAACACTAACTTCTTTTGTTAATCCTTAGGTAATTTGGCCTCTAAATTAGCTGGTTTCATATTTGATTTTTTTATTTTGTATGTTTCTGAAAGTACTTGATGTATGTTAATTTTAATTGTGGGATAACAACAGATATACGTGTCTGATCATGATTGGAAAGATTCAGAGTGAAATATTTGCTTACTTTATTTAGATTTTATATCATATAGATAGTGAAAATATTTCTCACTTCAACTGCGTATTTGGAGGCATTATCGTTCCTCAAAATTCCACTGATCAATTTTCTTTCTGTTTCGAGATAATTTAAGATGACATACCTATTTTAAATCACATATTTAAATTTTCAAAGTGTTTTGCTGTAATGTCCCTTATATCATCATAATATTTTACTCACAATGCTTAATATGAATGTCTTGTCCTTGTCATGTCTCTTAATATTATAGTTATCAAGAGAATTCTTGAGATGAAAGATGCTGGAGAATAGTTCAATTGAAACATGCCAAACAAATGTCCCTCCCTACATTCTGATGATAAAAGGCTTCCTAGAGGAGAGTCTGCATTAAATGTTCAGATGAGATTCTGTTCACCAAAGAGAGCCAGCTGTTTATACTTGGCAGCATACTGCAGCAGAATTATCTCATTTGCAAATCTTGGGATATGGAAATGCAGATAAATGTTCACACTATAAACCAGCAAATGTAGAATGAGCCACATTCTTAGTATTTGGAGTAAGCCTTCAAGTTTCATATTTGTGCATATGGAGCTTTGAAAACGTATTCATAAATATGCCATCTGAGCAAGATAGCACATAAGACATTTTTAATATGGCTAAAGCTGTTTTAGGATACTTCTGTGCATAATGTTATACAAACAGATATTTTAGTGTTCTGTGTGTATAAAAATGTGAGTGACAAAGGTGTTTACCTACAGAAACAAAAGACTGTCTGATGTGTCTTTGTAATAAAATGATGTGTCTTCTACCAATCAGTTGTATTAGATAAGGATGGTATTACTTTCAATATTGAGACAAAAGGGCCAGATTAATAGATGAGAATACATAATAATTTCTTTGGTATATTCATGAGGCTCCTGCATCCATACCTTCCTCTCCACACTCTCACACTAAAAGTAATCAAGTAAGTTTTTTCGGTTGGGATAAGAAAATATTTCTCCTCTAGTAAAAATGACGGTAAAACAAAAGTCTTTTCTTAAGTGTAAAGAAATTTTGCATCAGTGCTAATAGATAGGCAAGGGCAAAATTGTTATTTTCCTTTTCTCTGGAGAATCTGTTCCTGCTCTGTTAATTAGCTCACTCTTATCACTGCCAAAAGAAAGCACCTTTAAATATATGTTGCTATGGTTGTTGTTAACTGTCGCCCGATCGTCTGTCAATCTAGGCAAAGCAGAATAAAACTGCGCTGCCGGGTTCTGCACCATCATAGCAGTTGTTCCTATCGCTGAGCTCAGTGACTAATGCCACTGGGCTAGTCCATATCTGTCAGGGCACTCCTCTCTTCCACTACCCTTCTATTTCAACAAACAGATGTTTTTCTCCAGGCATTGGTCTTTCCTGACAATATGCACAAAGTATGTAAGACAAAGTCTTGTCATCTTTGCCTCTAAGGAACGATTTGCCCTTTCTTTTAATACAGATCAGTTTTCTCTTTTAGCAGTTTGTGGTACTTTTGATATCCTCTTTCTCACTACAATTCAAATGCATTGATTCAATGGTCTTCCTTATTCAACGTCTAATTTTCACCTGCATAGGATGCAGTGGAGGATACCAGGGATTGGATGGGGAATATCTTAGCCCTCAAAGAAACATCATTGCTCTTAAGTACTCTAAAGAGATCTTATGAAGCAGATTTATCTAATCCATCTTTGATCTCTTAACTCTGCTTCCAAGAGCATTGATTGTGAATCCAAATGAGACAAAATTTTTGACAAATTCAACCTTATCTCAATTTATCATGATATTACCTCTGGGTCCAATCGTGAGGATTTGGGTCTGCCTCATGCTGAATTGTAATCCATACTGAAGACTGCACTCCCTGGGCTTCATCAGCAAGGGTTTCAAATCCTTCTCAGGTTCAGCATGCACCGTTTTATCCTCTGCATACTAGAAGTTTTTAGTGAGTCTTCCTCCTATGCTGATCCCCATTTTTCTTCATGTAATCAAGCTCCTCTGATGATTTGCTCAGCACAAAAACTGACCAAGTATAGTGAGCGGTTGCATCCCTGCTGCACATCTGTCCTGATGTTGAAACATGCAGTATCTCCCTATTCTCTGTCCGCAACTGCTTCGTGATTCATGTAAAAATTCCCAAGGAATACAATGCAATGTTGTGGAATTTCCATTCTTCTCAAGAGTATGCACAGTTTACAAATGTCCACACAAGCACATGTCTTTGAATAGTCAACAAAACACAGGCAAATATCTTTCTGGTATGCTTTTCTTTGAGGCAAGCTTCATTTGACATCAGCAATGCTATTCCCTGTTACAAGTCCATTTCTGACTGCAGCCTGAACTTCTGGAAGTTCCCTGTCATTACACAGCTATAATCATTGTTTAATGACCTTAAATAAAATCTTACTTGTGTGTGACATCAATGATATTATTCTGTAGTTTGAATATCCTGAATATTCTATAGTTTGAATCACCTTTTTTTGGAAGGGCACAAATATGAATATCTTCTCATCAGTTAACCATGAAGTTTCTTCCAAATTTCTTGTAATAGATGAGTATATGCTTCTAGTTGTTCTTCAGCTTTCTGAAACAGTTCAATTGGTATTCTTCGATTTTGGAACTTTGGTTTTGGCTAATGAATCCAATACAGTATGAACTTCTGCCTCAGTATGATTTGATGCTCATTTGCTGTCTTCCAAAATGGTTGACTTTTGTCTACTTCTTTTTGGTACTGTGACTGTGTGTTCTTTTCATCTTCTCTTTATGCTTCGTGGCAAATTCAATTCTATCAAAACTTTTTTATAATTTTATTGGGGGTTCCTACATCATTTATCACAACACATAATTACATATAGTGTGCCAAGCATCTTCACATGCCTGCTGCCGTCATCATTTTCTAAATATCTGCTTTTTCACATGAGTCCTGATATTAGTTTCTCATCTTTTCTCTTTCCTCCCTGCTTCCCCCTCCCCTAACAACCATCAATATTTTATAAATTATTATTGTTTTCTCATATCTTACACTGCCCAACGTCTCCCCTTGCCCACTCCTCTGCTGTCCATCCTCCAGATAGGAGGCAATCTGTGGATCCTTGTAATTGACTTCCTCTCTCTACCCCACCTTCTCTCTACCCATCAGGTAACTCCCCTCTCCCTACTGGTCCTAAGGGGCTCATCTGTCCTGAGTTCCCCGTATTTCCAGTTCCCATCTCTACCAGTGTTCCTTATGTAATCCAACTGTATTTGTGAGGTAGAGTTGGGACCATAATAGTTGGGGAGGGGAGGGGGGAAGGGGCAGGGGAGAGAAAGCCTTCAGGAACTAGAGGAAAGTTGTATGCTTTATAGTTACTTCATGGCACCTGACTGACCTACCTTCTCCCTGTGACTCTTCTGTAAGGGCATGTCCAATTGCCTACAAATGGGCCTTGGGTCCCCCTTGCCCTCCCCCTCATTCGTAGTAATGTGGTTCTTGTTCTTTGATGCTTGTTACCTGCTCCTTTGATCCCTCATAATCACAAAGGTTGGTGTGCTTCTTTCATGTGGACTTTGCTGCTTCTGCACTAGATGGTCACTTGTTTACCTTCAAGGCTTTAATACCCCAGATGCTTTATCATTTAGTCATCAGGAACCATCGACTCCCTCCACTCTGGTTGCCTCTTGATCCCTTTGTCTTTAGCGATCATGTCAGAAAGGTGGGCATACCTCATGGTCACACAAGCCAGTGTGCTTCTTTTTTGTGCTGTCAAATTCAATTTTTAAATTTTTAAATAAATATGCTGTGGCAGTAATGTATTCGAGATGTCAATTTCATGATTGGGATGTAGTGGTGGAATCTAGCTTATAAATCTGGAGATAGCCAATGAGTAGCCAATGAGGCCTCTGTGTGGGCATAGCTTTCTCCTGAGCACTCTGGGAAGTCTCGCTGTATTTTCCCAATTTGAGAAGAGAGACTTGAGTCAGTCTCCAAGACGATAAACCACTGACAAGACAAGATGCGCATTCAAGGAACTGGAGGAGCCAGAGGAGAAGCCGCATGGCCTTACCCTGATGGAATCAGACTTCTGAAGCTGGAGAAGCCACATGGAGACCCCTGCCAGCACTGGGTGCTTTGACTGCATGTGCTTCATGAGTCAGAAGGAGACTTATAGACTAGTATCAGACATATGGGGCGATGTTGGATATATGACCTTGGACTGGACTGGGTTGGCATACTTTCTCAGTGTTCTCTTCTTCTTGAATATGTAAACCTTTGCCTTATATCCATATGTGTATCTATGAATTTATTTCTGTAGTCTACCCAGACTAGCACATTGTGGTACCTTAGGAGAGGGGTACTGGGGAAACAAATCATAAAGATGGAAAGTAGATGTTTGTTTGACTTATGCCTCATGGTATTGTTACTTCTTTGGCTAGCCAGAATTCAGACATGTCCTTGGAGTTTACCGAATTATTTTCTGGAAACAATATAGGAAGTTAAAGTTTTGATTACTTTGTTTCGATGCTGTCCTTTTTTATTTCTGTGTGAAATGGAAAAAATGAATGCTGTTAATGTATATTTTTGAGATCAGTCGTAAAACTCACCATTTGAATGTCTCTGAAACCATGCTGCTAAAAGAGAATGGTCGAAGAAGGTCAAATGGCTGACAGAAAGCATGAATCTGTTGTGATGACTTCAGAAATGTAATTCCATGTTTTTGTGTAAATAGAGTGGTTTAGATAAGGATTTAGATAAGTTTAGCAAGTATTGACCTTGACTGCTTCAAGAATTATGTTTAGTTTCTGACTCTATGCTGTTTATACTGATTTATTATGCTTATTAGTGTAGATATAAGGATATATAAAAATGTTTATTGGGAAGTATGAAAAGAGAGTTTGTAAATTCATTGCCACAAGCCATGCATTGACCTCTAGATGGGTTTAGAACTCACATTTAAAGATGTCTCTGAAGAGATTGGCTGCACCCTGTCCTTATATGGGTTTAGGCCACAGCTAGAAAGACTTCTGTGAAGAAATTAGCCACACGAAGTGTTTTGGAGTACTCAGGATATTTGCATTCTGAGAGAAGGTCAGATTGACTGATTGAAGAAGGATGATGTCTGTTTCCTTGGATTTATGACCTTGGACTGAACTGGATGTTTTCTCAATGTTCTATTCCTCTTGAATATATAAACCTTTCCCTTATATTCATATTTATGTCTATGAATTTGTTTCTCTAGTCCATGTTGATGTGAATGAATTGATTAAAACACATTAATAGCTTTAACACATAATTCAGCCTATAATGTACTGCTTTATTGAACCTTATATTGTATATTGAACTATACTTTCCATTATACTGCCACATTTGTTCTTGCTGTGAGGTGTTGTGGCAGTCATGTGCTTATGTTAATTTTATGATTGAAATGTATAGGGGTGGAGTCCAGCCTGTTAATTTGGAGATAGCCAATGAGTAGCCAATGAGGCCTCTATGTGGGCATGGCTTTATCCTGAGACTTCTGGGAAATCTCGCGATATTTCCCTCGTGAAGATGAGAAGCTATCTTCCCCAGTTGTTGGGAGTTAGTCTCAGAGACGATTAATCACGGACAAGACAAGCTGGCAGCATTTGAGAAGCTGGAGGAGCCAGTGGAGAGACCACGCAGCTTAGCCCTGAGGGAGCCAGAGCTCTGAAGCTGGGGCGGCCAGATGGAGACCTCTGCCAGCGATGAATTGCTTCTGCTGTTGATGGACCCTGAGCCCTAGAGGCGAGGTCCCTGCCAGCACCGGGATTCTGCACCCACTGACCTGTAACTTCGTGAGTCGGAAGAAGACTTTATGGAAGACTATATATCGTACTTATGACTTTGGACTGGACTGGGCTGGGATGCTTTTCCATGTCCCACTCCTTTTGTATATAAATCCTTTCCTTATATTGATATGCGTGCCCTTGAATTTGTTCCTCTAGTCTCCCCGGACTGACACAGGTGTCATGGAGTCAGTTTTGACTCCTAACAACCTGTGTACAAGCAAACAGAACCCGATTGTCCCTGCGTCATTCTCACAGTCACTGCTAGGCTTGAATGCAAACCCACTGTTGCAGTCTCTCTATCAGTCCACCTTGGGAGAATTGAGAGTGTTTCTTTTAAATACATAAAAATACTTATTATTCATAAGAAAGTTACATAACTGCTTATGAATTCACAGTTATAGGTGAACAGACACTAAATAATTGTGTTTTGACTAATAAACTATTCAATTATTTCCTCCATAATTGTTAAATTACAATTAGGTGAGGTTTTACATTTCAGATCATCAGCTTCTTATTTAACACTTTAATCTGCCAGTCAGTCCTCCGACCAGCTCCTTGATGTCTCTTCTCCCCATTGTGAACAGCTAGCATTCATTTAATCCAAGGTTATATTCCATTAATAGTCTATCTTCTTTTCTTATCATCGTGTCCTTTTCTAGGCACTGGTCTTCCTGAATATATATGTTCAAAGTATTTGAACCTAAATATGACCATTCCACTTCTAAGTAACTTTCTGACAATCCTTTCAGGACAGGCTTTTTGTTCCAGAAATCATTTCTATATTCAATATTCTTCACTAGAATCATAGTCAAGTATATCAGTTCATCTTTAGTCACCAGTGCTTTAGCTATCAGATGATAGGAGGCCATTGAAAATTTCATGATTTGGTTCAGACTCACATGAGTTCTCCAAATAACATTTTTGCTTTCTAACTCTTTAAAAAAACATTCTGCAATAGATTTTTCCAGTGGAACGCACTATTTTATTGAAGATTCTTACAACTCTTGTTACAAACCATATATCAATTGTATCCGACATATTCATACATATATTCCATTGTTCTTTTCATTTACCTTACATTGAGACTAATTGAGATGAGTTTCTCTTTTCAACCTCCCTCCTCCACCCCAGAACTCCATGACCCCTGATAAGACTGTAGATTGTTAATTATTTTCAAATCTTACATTGACCCTGTCTCCCCCTCTGGTTTCTATTGTTCTTCTATTTTGTTTCTTAACTATTGTTTCCATGATGTTGACTATGAACCTAAGCAAATTGAAATCTCCAACATTTCAAAATTTTCTTCAGTTATCATTTTGTTGCTTTTTCATTGAATTTTGTTTATGAATTTTGTTTTCTGTTTATGTTTTTGATTGTTTTTTAAAAAACAGTATCTCACAGAGTATGTCCTGGGTAAATGCAGTAATAAATGTTCAACTAACATGTGAACAGTCATAATTTTTTTGTCATGCAACAAGGATTTACATTAAAAAAGTGAGAGGAATATGCACATTTTATGTCCAAGCTATATAAAAATAAAAGTATCTTCTTTCCCCCATTCTTGTTGGTCTACACTGATTTTAAAATAGCAAAATTAATATGGGCATAACCATGATAGTAGCAAACATTGCTATATTTCCCCCAATGACTTAAACAGAATAAAGGAGGTGCTGAAAAAATATGTGCTGAAAAATGAATAAATGATAAAAAAACAATGAACAAATGAATAAACCAAATCCTTAAAGATTCATTGGGTGGTCAGTTCAATGGGAAGAAAATGATTTTCCAAACCCACTTTGGATTCCTTGATTACTATCCCTTGTCATGTCATTCTACCCACCAAGCTTCCATTTGAGTGACTTATTTATTCTGTACAAAATTTATGCTATTATTCTGCCACTTAAAAAAAAGTTTCACTGGTTTTCATTGCCCTCAGGCCAAATACTTGACATGGTTTAATTATATGGCGCATCAGTAGGTGGTCCTTGCTAGCATCACTAACACTAATTCTTCCCTTCATCTCCACACTTTGCATATTTTAGGTTGGCTCTTTCTCAGTTCTTCAAATGCATAGTGATTCCTTTATTTGCATGTCTTTGCATAAAGTAGTTTATCTGGCTAGATCTTCTGCCCTCCAAATCTCTTTTATCCAGCTAAACTCTTGATTTCACTGCAGCTTTGTGCTATACAATTATATTTCTGTCAAGAGACTTTTCCGTACATCAGATGTTGAGCCAGGGGCTCTGACTTTGTGTTTCATTACAGTTCTCTGCCCTCCCCAATGTAGGATTTGTGGTTGCTGTCATGTGTCTTTGAATTGATCCCATATCTATGGCCTATCACATCCATAATTGGTTCGGACTGTTATGATCCATAATGGTTTATCAGTAAAATTTTCAGAATTGCATTGATAAACTTTTATTTGTGGCTCAGAGACTTAGGGGAAACCTATTCAGTATCATAAACATCAAACAAGCATCCACCAGGAGCTTCAACAGTAAATCAGGCTTAATTCTCCTGTATGGAAAGCAAGAATGCTGCCACCGAACTACCAAGATCGCCATAGTAGTTCTTCTCCTATATAACTTGATTGATCACTTGTCTGTGTCTCCTCTATACAGAAAGAACGTTGATGGCAGAGGCAATCATTGTTCACACAGAGTGATTGTGCGTAAAATAGCATTTATTGAAAAATGAAATAATGTCAAATAGCTCATAGTTCTTAGTCACAAATATCAGGTCATTTTTTTTAAGGATAAAGATGTATTTCTTTGTCTCACAGGACCTAAAATAATATGGTGGACTCAGTAAAGGGCTTTCAGGTATCTTCAAAGAGATATAGCTTGATCATGTTGCCTTACTAACATTTTGACCAATGTCCAAAGTACTTTAACTCAATAGGGTACATATTGGCATTGGTTGCAAAGAACTTAAATTCTTCTAGGTAACTGCTTAAATAGACCAACACATTTTTCAAGATGTTATCCATACTCAAGACCAGTTTCAATATCTAAGTTGAGGCTTCCTATTTCCTACTCTAATATTGTAAATAAGCAGGTGAAAATAAGAGAATTGCAAGAAAATACAGCATAAAATTTTTCAGCATTCATTATTTTCCACATAATATTATCTTCCAGATAAGGTGTTAAGTTCAGCATATATTTTATCATATATACTTATAATATTTCTTCTAAGATTGTAACATTATATGCCTTCAGATGTCTGAATGGATAAAAATGTAATCAGCACATTGAGAGGACCACAGCAAAAAAAGAGAAGGCTCCTTAGCACTTCATCATCATACATGCTGATGTGCTTATTTCATGTGGACTTGGTTGCTTCCCTGCTAGATGATCATTTGTTTATCTTTAAGTCTTTAAGACCCAAGATATTATATCTTTCGATAGCTGGGCACCATCAGTTTTCTTCATCACATTTGCTTCTGCACCCATTTTGTCTTCAGTGATTATGTTGGGAATATGAGTATCACACATTGCCACAATATTAGAACAAACCATTCTTGTACTAAGATTAAGTACATATCCAAAGCCCACCTGTTTCCTTGATGTATGTATGTATATATGAATATATATACACACAATTATACCTATCGTTATATATGTACACATAATTTATCTATACTTTTAGGTATACATATAACTTTTAATTTCTTCTTTTCTCTATTTTTAAAATTTTCCTCCTGCCCTATGATTATTTTTACCAATTGTCCACCTCTAAGTAATTCCCCTTGGATACAGTTCTATTGATCAAGCATGATATGGAATGTTACACCTTTCTTCCCATGAATTTTATATCCCTTGCTATTTCCCTGTCCCTGTTGTTATTGGCCCCTCACTCCCTTCCCAAAGCTTCCTCCTCTCCCAAACCAACCCTGACCCCCAACTTTGAGGGCCATTGCTGTCTCCTTGAGATGGTTTACTGCCTATCCTATATAGATAGAAACTTAAAGAGAAAGAAAAATGAATAAAAGAGCTCATGCAAAGAGTCCCATGTCTAACTATTGTCTTGACTCCGGATAGATGAACATCCCTGTATTAAATAGAGAGCAGACCTTGAGAAAATTCATTGGTCCATTCCATTTTTCGTTTGGGGATCCATCTCCCAGAACCCTCTTACCTAATAGCACTTATTCCTCAGAGTTCATGTCCAATTAGCACACCTTCTACCAGATCCCATTGCTCTTTTTGCAGTCAAGTCTGGAGGGGGCTAGTGCCTCAACCCCATCCCATTGTACCTTTTGACTATAAGTGTGGCACTCTGTAAATATGCCCCAATCAGTTCAGATATTTTTTGATTTTCGGTGTGGCCCACTTGTGAATATCACCTAACGGGTTCAGATAATGTGCCAAACACCACCAATCTCCACCCCAATCAGAAGTCTATTATTGAGTTTCCTCAGTGTCTTCTTGCCTTTGCTTCCATTGTTGGTCTGCTGCACTCCCCTCTTGGTTTGCTCCCTTGTTGACTGATCAGGCCTGCTGTTCTCCCTGAACTGTATCCTCATTATTGTTCCCTATAGCATTATCATCTGAGGTAGAAGGGGTGTCAAATCTTGAGCTGTGGCTGGCCCTGTAATCCTCTCCACAAACAAGCTACTCTGAGCAGGAATACCACACCAAAATAAGGTCTATTCTCTCTCTCTTCCCACCAGAGACATAAGCAACACCCTCCCTTTCGGTGGATTAGTGCAGCATTTCCCTATTACCATCTATTTTTCTTCCTACCCCTCTGTGGGGCTAAAGGCATATTGGGGGCTGGGGAGATGTCTTTGAGCTCTGTTGCTATCTGCACTTTTTAAAAATTCCTCTTCTATTTTTAATTCTGACTTTTATCACAGTATCTAGTTTGCAACCTCAGGAAGTGTGCAGTATGTACATTTTCTCCTGTGATCGATCATCCGTTGTTCGAACTTACCCACTTGGCTAATTTCACTCAGCATAAGATCATCTAACTCTTGTCACAAGACAAGATTCCTCATTTCTCCATTGATTTTTAGGGATATGTAATATTCCAGAGCTTTTTAATCCATCTGTCTTTTGCTAGAAATTTAGGTTGTTTCCAATTCTTTTTTTTATTGTGATCCTGCATAGCAGTAAACATTAGAGCACAGATATCTGTTGGTGGCCTCTTTCTTATTTATTTTGTGTATATGCCCAATAGGATTATGCTGGTCTAGGATAACTCGATTTCTATTTTAGACATTGCCCAATCACTTTCCACAATGGTTGGACATATCTACAAGACCACCAGCAGTGAATGAGAGTTCCTATCTCACTACACCCCCTCCAGTATTTGTTGCTTTATGTTTTTATTATTATTATCATTATTATTATTACTATTATTATTGGGCTATATTTACGGGTGGTATCTCATGGTCATATTGATTTCTATTTCCCAGCTGTCCGATGATCGGGAACAATTTCTCATATGTTTATTGGCCATTTGGGTTTCCTTCATTGTGAGTTTTCTGCTCAACTTTTGTTTTGTTTTGTTTTGTTTTGTTTTGCTTATCTCTTCAATGGGTTACTCATTTTTTCTTATTGTACAATTGCAGAGTTCTATAGATTTTAGAAATAGACGTTTGTCTAATATGTTATTAACAAATGTTTTTACTCAGTCTGATGAAGTCTTTCTATCCACACAGATTTTTTTCTTTAATATTTACCAGGCTTCTGTGTTTTATTCCTCTGGGTGAGTAGCCTTCATGATTGCCATAGCCCATGTATTATCTATGCTAAGGTTCTTGGCTTTGTCCCTATTTTTTAGCTATTGAACCTGCAAGTTTTGAGTTTTACTTCAAGGTCTGTGTATTTTTCCTTGTGTATGGGAGGAGGTAAAGATCTTGGTTCATTATTTTGCAGGTTGACATCCAGTTTTTCCAGGAACGTTTGTTAAAAGGGCATCTGATTATTATTATTATTATTTAGGGGCTCTTAGCAAAGACCCACTTATCTGTACTTTGCTGTTTTTATTTTCTTATTTTCTGTTCTTATCCATTGGTTCTTATACCAGGCTCATGCTCTTTTGACTTTTATTGGCTATACTATAATTTTAAAGTCAGATCAAGCAAGTCCCCATTCCTCCCCACTTAATTCTTCTTCTTGAGTAGATCTGTGCTAATTCTGGGTTTCTTTCTTTTCCACATGAAGTTATTAGTCATGTTTTCCATGTCTTTTAATACATGATGCTGGTGTTTGTATCTGCATTGCATGGAACCTATAGAGAGCCTTGGGAGCATTTGGTGTCTTACAATACTGAGTCAACCAATCCATGAGCTTGGGGTATTTTTCCATTTGCTGAGATCCCTTTTGGTTTCTTGTATCAATGGTCTGTAGTTTTTCTCATACAGATCTTTTGGGGCTTTGGGGTTATGTATATTCCTAGATAATCAATTTATGCTTGGCTATTGTGAAGGTACTACTTTCTTGTTCTCTTTTTCTCTAATCTCATCAGTTGTATATAGCAATCCCATTGACTTCTGCTGGATGATCTTGTTTCCTGCAATTCTACCATATTCCTCTATTGCTTACAGCAGTCCTCTTGTAGAATCTTTCACATTCTCATTATGCAATCATATCTTCTACAAATGGAAGCAATTTCACTTCTTTTTTCCCCAGGCATATATCTTTGAGATCTTTCCATTGCCTTATATTTTTAGCTAGGACCTTCAGGATGATGTTGAATAAAAGTGAGGACAAGGATCATCCTTGTCTGTTTCCTTTTCACAGTGGAAAATATTTTCACCTTTTCTCCATTTATTGGGACATTGGCTGTGGGATTTTCATATATAGTTTGTATTATATTGAAGAACTTTCCTTCCAGTCCTATATTCTCGAGTGTCATAATTTGGAATGGATGCTGCATGCTGTTGAATGTTTTCTCTATATCCACTGATATTACGATGTGGTTCTTTTTCTTCTCCTCCTAAATGTGGTGGATGATGTTGATGGATTTTTGAGTTTTGAAACAACCCTGCATTGTTCATATGAATCACACTTGGTCATGTGGACTACTTTATTTTATGTACTTCTGTATTCTGTTGGCCAAGATTTTGTTAAGGATTTTTGCATGTTCATTAGAGATATTGGTCAGCAGTTCTCTATTTTCATATGATTCTTACCAATTTTGATATCAGTGTTATACTGGTTTTATGGAATGTATTTGGGAGTTAACCATCCTTCTCTATGTTCCACAAGAGCTTGTGTGATATTGGAGCCAGATTTTCCGTGAGTGCTTGGTAGAATTCTCCTTTGAAGCCATCAAGGCCAGGTCTCATTTTAGTTGGTAATTCCTTGATAACCTTATATATTTCTTTTCTTTTCTTTGTTTTCGCTATAGGTCTGTTCAAGTTCTTGTAGCCTTTATGGAATAACCTGAGTAGGATTTGTTTTCCCTGGTATTTTCCCATGTCTTCAAAATTGTTGTACTCCTTGAAGTACAATGCTTCACAATACTGAATAATTGACCTTTCCATTTCATTGGGGGCCATTGTAATTTCATCTGTTTCTTCCTCAACCTGGTTATTGTTGTCAACTTCTTCTTATCTTGTCTTAGGTTTGCCAACAGTTTGTTGGTTCATTTAATCCTTTCAAAGAACCAATTTTTAATTGAGTCAATTTTCTCCCTCATTTTTTTCCCACTCACTTATCTCTAACCTAACTTTTATCATTTCTTTTCTTTTGTTATTAAAAGGATTATCCTGTTGACTCTGTTCAAACTGCTGAAGTTTTTTTTCTTTTTCAAACTGCTGAAGGTTTTGTGAGAGGGTTTCCACCATAAATCTCTCTTCCTTATTCCTATGCTCATTTATCACTATGAAGCATCCTCTGATTACTGCCTTTGTTGTATCCCATTGATTTTGGTCTGTTGTATTTTCATTCTAATTAATTTCAAGAAACTTCTTGGGATGGTTCCTAATTGGGCCAATACACACTCCTTTTGAAGAAGCAAGTCCTTCATCCTCCAAGTATTCGCCTTTGATGTTTTTTTTATCTTTCTTTTGTTGATTTCTAGCTTTGTGGCATAGTAGTCAGAGAAGAAAGTGTGACTGACCTCTATATGTTTGAATTTTCTCAAACTTGACTTGTGTCTCAGCATGTGGTCTATTTTTGTATATGTGTCATGTGAGCTTCAAAAGAATGTTATTTTTTGCAGTTGGGTGGAGAACTCTGAATAGGTCTATTAGCTGGAGTTGACTAATTGTAAAATAATGCTATAGTCTCCTTGCTGAGCTTCTTTCCCAGTGATCGCTCCTTCTCAAAGAGCATTGTTTTGAAATTTCCTTCTATGATTGCTGATCTTGTGGGGAGGTTTTTTTTTTAATGTTTTGTAGGATTTGATTGATGACAATCATGGCTCTATCGGTGGGCACGTTTGTGTTTATTATGCACAGTGTGTCTGGACATTGGTCTGGAGCATTATGCAATGTCTATACTTAACTTTTTTATGTCCTAACATTCATATTGATTTTGTGCAAGATTATAACTGTGACTCATGCTGTTTGTTTGTTTTTTAGATTGGAATAAGCCTGATATAACTTTGCCAACCTCTGATCCTCAATCTGCTTTTGTCTGTGAGATTGAGATATGATTCTTGTGGACTAAAAAATGCTGCATTTTGTTTCCTATTCCAGCCTGCTACCCTTTGCCTTTTAACAGGGGAATTCAACCCATTGATGTTCAGCATTATTATATCCATCGGTGTAGTAACTCACTCTTGCCTTATTTCACCCTTGAGGAAAAGACATTTTGAGCAGTGCTTTCCATACTCTGATGTCTGGATATTGTTACCCTCTGTGGTAGTCTCATGTTTGTCATCTGTGGATGTTGGTCTTCTGACTAAAATGAGTTGAAAAGTAATTTTCGTAAGCTGAAGTGTTTTTTTTTGTTTGTTTGTTTTTCACATATTTGCTATATTTTTCCTGTTATGTGAAAACCTTACCTCTCCAATGATTTTGGCTCATAATTTGGTGGGATGGAGGATTTTGCAGTTAATCTCATTTTCCTTCAATTTTTTTTGAAAATGCTATTCCATTTTGTCTCCTTCATGGTTTTTGCTAATAATTCTGAGCATATTCTTATATTATTACATTTAGAAGTGACTACCTTTTTTCTCAAGCTGCTCTTATGATTTTAACCTTTTCCTCACAGTTGTATAGTTTGACCATGATAGGGCTTGGTATGTTCTTAGTGTTCAGTCTAATGGATGCCCTCTCTGTTTCCTGGATGATTGTCTGATTCTGTTTCATTAAATTGGGTATGTTTTCTTCCAGGAATTCCCTCATTATCTTGGCTGCTAATTTTGTTCATCATGTCTTGCTCTTACAACCTATTAATTCTAATATTGTTTTTCATAGGAGATGCTGGTAAGAATTATTCTAAGGATGACCTGGAGCCAGCTGTGCTGAAGAATCTTGTTTTTTTCTCTATCTCATTGGAGTTTTGCTTTCTGGGATTCTCTATTTTGGAAGACATTTTGGGTGGCCTGCTCAGGCAGTATGGGCAGTGTGTTCTCAGGCATCTATGGTGGTGTTGGGCAGACTGTTTTCAAAGACAGTAGGAGGTAACGACTCCAGAGTGTGCACTGCATAGTTATGACATGTGGTATGGTACAGGGGTGCTACTTAATGTTGAACTTGCATAATGTTGTGGTGTGGGTCACTGGTAGCACAAGTGGTGGGTGAGAAAAGAGCTTCAAGGCTCAAAATGGTGATGGGGAGTAGGCCTTGAAGTGGTGGCACTGGACAGGGGCCTTGGCCACAAAGTGAGTGGCAGCTAGCAGGGAAGGAATGATCATTCTTTAAGCAGTGGAAGCAGGCAATGGGAGGGCAAAAGGTACTTGCGTGGTTCTGAGTGGGTCATGCCAGTGGAATTTTGTACTAAAGTGAGTGCATAGGAGGTGGGATGTGTGTGTGTCAAGGCTGTGTGAAGGTTTGCCCATGTGTTGTTCCAGAAATTTGGGGTCTCCCACTCAGCCTAAACAGGTAGTCACCTACAGATCTCCTGGTGCAGTTACCTCTACTTCCTGGTGTTATTGCTGGAGGTCTTTTTATTTCTGTTTTAAGATTACTCAAATATATTAAAAACAAAAATTCACAACGATGGAGTCAATTCTGACTCATAGTGACAATAGAGGTCAGGGTAAAACTATTCCTGTGGTTTCCAAGAATGTAACACTTTAAAGGACTAGAAAATTTCATATTTCTTCCAAGGAGCATCTGGCTGCTTCAAACTGCTGTTCTCATGATTTAGCAACCTGAAACATAAGCACCATGCTAACAGGGTGATATATATATATACACACACATATATATATATACACACACACACACACACATATATATCCAGGTTTTATAACAATCAATATGATAATATACAATTAATTTTATTTCCTTGAGAAAAAGGTAAAAGCTATCCTGAAATGTAGATACATAACACTCTAAAAATTGATGTGATTCTGCCAAAAAATTGCTTTCTGTTTATTTACATTTTCTTTTATTGTTTGAAGGGAAAGAGAAAGGTACTTGTTTTGGAAACATGAAACAAAATTACCTCCAGACATATAAAAATACCTATTGTTTAGCTCTTTAACTCTCTTTCACTAGAAACCCAGAAAGTGTTGAGTCTATTGTGAAATTAGATTTGACATTTCACACACTGATAATCATATTGCTCGTTATCTTGTGTCTCTTTTTGTGCACTAAAGCGATGCTTGGAGGCAAACACACCATGAATGCAACATAGCGTTTGGCAACCTCAGCTGTCAAAAACTTCTGTTTGGTGAATAACAAAAGTAATTGCTAGGGCTTTACAGTATTTTAATCAGTTCCTACCATCACAAATAAAATATTTCTTGCAGAATTCTATTTTTGGAATGTGTTGTTTAAATTCTAATTTTGAGATGTGTTAATGATACTGTTATCATTATAACATGTAAGATACATTTTACAGTATTGCAGATAGTAAATAATCTTACATACTCTTATCATGTTTACCTTATGACATTGTGCATATACTCTCACTTTTTGTAGCAAGGCAAATTTAGAAGTTACTGAATGTTCATTGAATGGCTCCTGCAATAGCATTAAATTTTATGTAGCTTTAAATACACTACAGATTGACTATATTTGGGGCAGCAATGCTTTTGAAGTTGAAAAATAGGTAATTTTATTTTAAATTATACTAATTTAAATACTAGATGGGATCTGGATCTCTATAGTCAGTTAACCAACAACTGCATCACATAAACATGAGACCACCACAGGGTGAAACACAACCCATAAGTCAATATCCTGAAAATACCCACTTAAGAAAATACATACGTGGAGGAGAAATAAAGACATGAAAAAACCATTCCTTATGGTTCCCGTCCCCCCTGCCCCCCCCCACCCCACCAAATCGGAAGGAGTATACCTAGAACAACTAGTATGAAATAGCAGCAATGAATCCTCATTTAGGGATAATGACATTGGATGTCGGTGGACTAAATACACAAAATCAAATGACCAAATGTAGCCAACTGGATTAGGAAATAAGATTAATTCATCTGCTGTCTTCAAGAGAAACCCCCAAGTTCACTGACAAAAATAGACTGAAAGAAAAAAAACAAGCTGGAGCTTTAATATTAATCTCTGATTTCAAAGTAAATGATGGAATGAGAGATAAGAACAGGCTTTACATAATGATCAAAGCATCAATAGACCAGGAACATGCAATCATAATAAATATTTATGCGCCACAAGAAAGACTCAAAATCTTCAGAGATGAAAAGAGAAACTATCAGATCAAAAATTATAGAGACTTAATTACACACCACTCAAAGAAATATAGATCAACAGAAAAAAATTTCCATAAAGAAACTGAAGAGTTGAACAACACAAGCAAACACCTGGACCTCTGAGATATTTACTGAGTTTTCCAACCAACAGCAAAAACACATGTTCTTCTCAGATGTCCATGAATAATGTAAAATAGACACATGTTAGGCCATAAAGCAAGCCTTAATAAATTCAAACACATAGAGATCATTCAAACCTTCTTCTTAGAACACAAAGCCATAAAACTAGAAATCAGCAATAAGAAGAATAAAAACTGAAGACAAATACTTAGAGACTAAATCACTCACTAATCAAAAAAAAAAAAAAAGAAAAAAAAAGACAGAGAATTAGCTCAAATAAAATATGGAATTAGGGGACTGAGCCCCGGTGGCGTAGTGGTTGAGTGCGGGACTGTGGCCCATGGGCTTGGTGGTTCAAATCCAGGAGTGGCTCTCCAGGAGTAAGACTGGGTAGCTCCCACGACCAGCAGAGGGCAGTGACGCCCCCCAAAGAATATGGAATTAGGATGTACCTAGAAACAAAGAAAGGAATAGAAACACCAGGGGAAAATATCTAGAAGTACTGATGTAAAAGGTAGAATCACAACAGATCTAAATGAAATTAAAAGAATGATAGTACATTATGAAAACTTATATGCAAGAAAAATTGATAATCTAGATGACATGGACAAATACCTAGAAATACAACATCTTTCCCAATTAACACCATTATACCCTAAGAACTTGAACAGATGCATAACAAAAGAGGAGATAGACAAATTATCAGGAGACTCCCATCCAAAAAATTCCCAAGACCAGTGCCTTCCCATGAAGATTCTACAGCGTACTGGGAGAATATCTGTCACCAATCCTATATAAACTATTCCACAATATAGAAAGGCACAGCAGGATGAGCCTCAGTGGCATAGTGGTTGTGTGGGACTGTGGCCCACTGGATTGGAGGTTCAAATCCTGCAGCAGCTCTCCAGGAGCAAGGCTGGGCCTACTACTCCCCCCAAAAAAGAGAGACACAGGAGACTCCCCATTCCATTCTACAAATCCAGCATAACCCTAATACCCAAACCACACATACACCCCACGGAGTTTGAAAACTGAAGATATTAGCATAGATACATATGTGCTCAACAAGATCCTCACTGATAGAATCCCACAAATATATATGAAAAATAATATTAGTACATTATGACCAATAGGGATTCATACCAGGGATACAAGGATGGCTCAACATTTCAAAATCAATTAATGATGTCAACACAAACAAGAAAAAGGATAAGTACTATGTGATCTTATGATTTGATAAAGAAAAAGCATTTGGCAACATCCAACACCCTTTTCCAATAAAAGCACTTAATGAGATAAAGATAAAAGGGAATTCCTCAACTCAATAAAGGTCATATATAAAAAACAACATCCAATATCACATTCATTGATGAAAAGCTAACAACATTCCCATTGAAAATGGGAACTTGAGAAGGTATCCCTAATTGACACTTTTATTTAATATTGTGCTGGAAATCCTAGCCAGAACCATAAAACAACAAAATTAAGGGAGAATAATTGGTCAAAGGAGAAGTGAAATTCTTGCAAAATTCAGATGATATGATTTTACATAAGGAGTTCCCCAAGGTCAATTATTCTAAGCAATGGAGGAAATTAGGAGAGTAACAGTATGAAAAATTAACAAGCAGAAATCAATTGGATACCTAAGTACTAGGGTTGAGAATTCCAAAAAAGAAATCAAGAAAACAATGCGTCAGTCTGGGTAGACTAGAGAAACAAATCCATAAAGACTCATGTATGAATAGGAAAGAGGATTATATACAATAATAATTGGATATTGAGAAAGCATTCCAATCAGGTCCAAATCAAGTCCGTAAATCTGATTTTAGTCCATATATCTGACATTAATTTACGAAGTCCTCTTCAGACTTGTGAAACACATGCAATGACACCAAGTTCAGACTGACTACAAGCAAGTGGGTAGAAAGTCTTTGGATCCAGTGGCATTGTAAGCATTTCAGTGCTAGCAGGGGTCTTGATGAAGTTTCTCCAGTTCCCAGAGCATGAGGTATATCAGCATAGTGCCATGCGTCTTGTCAGTAGAGTGTTTCCAAGGGAGTAAGGAGAGAGAGAGAGAGAGAGAGAGAGAGAGAGAGAGAGAGAGAAGTTTTTTCCCTGCCTCCAAGGAGGAAACAAACAAGAGTTCCCAGAATTCTCAGGAGAAGGTCATGTCTACACAAAGTCTTCATTGATTATATTTTGACAGATCAGATTCCACCCCCTCACTTGTATTTCTCTCAACTTGACACAAAATTTTTGTAAGTACCACAAATACCATTCACAGTGGTGACACAAAAACTGAAATACCTAGTAATAAGCCTCAGATCTAGTAATAAAGCTAATAAATAAGCCTAAACCTAGTAAAAAACCTAAAAGAGACAAAAGACCTCTACAAAGAAAATTACAGAACATTATCAAAAGAGACCTTCACAAATGGAAGAATATCCTGTGTTCATAGATAGAAATACTCACTCTTGTGATTATGCCAATATTATCCAGACATTTATCTATAAATATAACACAACTATAATCCATATTCCAACTTCATTCTTTAAATTAATGAACAATATGATTACAACTTCATATGGAGAAGTAGACAAGACTAAGCAAATAAGTTCTCAAAAAGAAGAACACAGGAAGTAGTCTTGCACTAGCCAACCTCAAAACTTACCATACAGTCACAGCAGTCAAAAGAGCCTGCTGTGAGTATAATGATAGATAAAGAAACTCATCAAACTGTACAGAAACTAGAGAACTAAAAGAATCCATATACAGACAGCCGATTTTTTGACAAACGCTCTGTGATAGTTACATATTCTGGTGTCCGTTTGGGACTTGATGGGATTAAGAGTCAAGGGGTGAAGTCCACTCTGTCAATTGGGTTATAGGTGACCAGATTTTAAGCAGAAAACCATTGACCAGGGGGAGGGGGCATTTTTGATTAAAAATTTCGTCTATATGGAGCAACAGAAACGTTCATAGAATGCAAAAATAGCATTGCAATATATTGATTTAATTTTAAAATGCCACGGGATGCAGTACAAACTGTTAAAAAGTGGGATGTCTGGTCACCTAATTGAGGTCTCTGTGTTGGTATGACCTTCTCATGAGGATTCTGAGAACTCCTGTAATTCCTCCTTGAAGATGGGAGACACACACTCCCTCCCTGCCTACTCCCTGAGAGACTTTACTGAAAAGGCACATGAAGCTATGCTGATGGAAGTGAGAGTGGTGGACCAAGAGAAGCTGAGATGCTAACAGTGCCACTGGATCCACAAGATTTTTCACCCACTGTGATATTCCTGCACGTGGTATTATTGTGTGTGTTTCATTTCATGAGTCTGAAGAGAACTTCATAGATTCCTTTCACTTCCTCAATGTATTGCCATATAAATATATGTACCTATATCAATACCTTTATTTTTATGAATTAATATATTTACATAAGTACACACCTATGTTTATACCTCTATCTGTAGCTTTGCTTCCTAGATTTCTTCTGTTTCTGTTTACCTTCCTCCTGCCCCACCATCACATTTGTCCTTCTGCCCATTAGTAATTCCTCTCAGCTAGATTGCTGTTGCTCCACCACAAGGATCATTACATCCTCCTCACTGATTTTAATTCCCTGGTTATTCCCATGTATGGCATTGTTTATTCACCACTCCCTTCCCCTGAGTGCCCACACCCCTGCCCCATGTGCCCTACAGCAGCTTCGGTTCTGTTGCTCTCTCCTCAGGCTTGCTCCCCACGTCTTATATAGGTAAGCAAACCAACAATATTATAGATAATACTAAAAGAAAACAAAAAATTGAATAAAAAGATAAAAAATGACTCACATATATATTGAAAAATCGTAAGCAGCAAAAAATGAATAAGCATAGATAATTCCAGTTCTAGCTCCTCACTGGCCCTGGGGACTCTAGGAAGTGCCTTTCCTAACCTGAAGTTATTTTGAGGGTTACTCAGGGGATTTGTGGCTTTGCTTGCTTCCGATGCATATCTGTTGTGTTCCTTTCTTGATTTGCACTGCTGTGTGTGTGTGTGGGGCGGGGGGGTGATGGAGGGGCAGTTCAGACTGGACTTATTTCTTATTATGTTCTCTCAGGATTAACCTCTGTCTTTGCATGCAAGGAGGCATCATGTCTTGAACTGTTGAACTACAGTCCTCTCTGTGTCTTAGTAGCTCTGTGGAGGAAGTCTTACTCTTAATATAGAGTCTAGAACATCACTTTCTTTTTCCTTCTTGATTTGCTGACATTTGTGCATAGAAGGCCAGCCACTCTCAAGCTGTAGGTTTACTGCTCTGCAGCACATACTTCTAAGGAAGGATCACCTTGCCTCTGAGGGGGGCCAGCCCTGTACTCTATTCTTTGCATGTGTTGCTCCATGTGGCATTCTTTCACTTCTTCCATTTGTTGATGTCTTCGCAAATGTCCTCAAGGTCACTCATATGATTCTGTACATCTTCTAGTCTGTTCGTGAGGTCTGTGATCTTGTTTTGTTTGTACTTAGTTCTTGTACTTTGCTTTGGTACATGGACTTCATCCTCTCTGTTGTGGACCATAACTCCTCCTTTGTGGATGCCATTTCCTCTATCATTATGTCTTTATTTGATGTTGCTTCATTCATATCCTGCATTGCTCCAAGCAACATTCTAAAGATTTCTTTTTGTAGCATATCAGTGTCTGATTTTTCTATAAGTGTTGTTAAGTTTACAACTTTCTCTGCTGTTGTGTTTTGCTTTTCTTGATTCATTGTTGAAAGTGTTGCTGTTGCTGTATCCTTTTCAAATTGGACATCATGTTTCTGGAGACCAAGGGGCCTCCACATAGAGCTCTTTCTCTATGTGATTGGAAAGAAGGTTTTTGAGGACTACCTATGTCCTACTATGGTGGTGGGTCAGACTGCTATTTAGACAGGGTGTTTTCATGACTCAGTGGTCATAGCGGTGGGGAGCTTTGGAATCTGGGCTGAGGCAGGTGACTCTAGGCTTTCCACCGGTAAGATTGGAGTGGGACTGCAGCCTGGGATGGGGTCTGTTCTGAACTGCCTGGCCACATTTTGCAGCCTTTTAAAGACTCTGTGGAGAACAGAACTGATGGAGCCAGATTTTAGCTTGGGCTGTTAGCTTTCAGTAACTGTGACTTTTTCTGTTTTGTTATGTTAACTTTGTAGGCAGTGCTCTAGAGATTAAAGTTAAATTAATGTTGTGCTAAAGAACCGAATTCTCTTTGCTTACATTCAAAGTTTCACAAAGGAGAACAACACAGAAACGAGAATGTTTTGTTTTGTTTGTTTTTAAATACCCTTTTTATAATGAACTTTTGGGGTGTTCTTGTTTAGGGCTTTGCTGTGTTGTCCTTCAGAGAAGTGGACTGAATCAGAGGAGTGGGCTTGGGACTGACTCATACAGAATTCTCCCCAGGTGTATTCCTGTGTCACACCCATAACTATCCTGCACAGCTTGCCAATTGTGCCCTGGAGAGCTGTGATTGGTCACAAGTAAATATCCCAGGGCTGTGCAAATGCTGCAAAATTTTATCTAATTATCTATCATTATCTGTACTGGCAGTTGTGGATCTAGGGAGAGGGGAAGGAGGGTGGCCAATTTAGTCACTGGCTTCCTTGACTGTGGGAGCAGGGAGGATAGCAGAGAAGGGAACTTCAATGTGAGATCTTGTGGTTAGTTTAAGAGGTTTATTATGATTATGACTTTTAGTCAACAACCTGGAGAAATTACTGCTTGCTGCAGGCGTTGTATTTTGGACCCCAGAAGGGATGATGGAGACTGTTCTGCTGGAACCGCTGAGGCTTTGTCAGAGCCCCTGGACCGACACAGTGAACTCAGAGCATTTCAGTGCATCCCCTATTTTCTTTATGGATGAAAATCACAGAAGGAGGTTTGAGTTAGACCTTGGTACACTGAATCTATTTTTAGCACCCAGTCTTTCAGTATTTGATTCCTTACAGTTTAGTAACAAATAAACCAAGCGGGTAATTCTACCTCGCTATCATCTTGACTCTGACCTTGATTAGAACTCTTATACACTGCCAGTGGGCTTGTAAATACATTCAACCACTGTGGAAAACAATAGGGTGATTCCTAAAATTGTTGGCAATAAATATATCATAGGACCCAGCAATGGAAGATCTGGAAGCCCTTATGCCGAGTGGAATTAGTCACTCACAAAAGGACAAATGCTGTCTGAATGGACAGCTATAGGGATGGGTATCAGGATGGGCACAGGCTCCATCTTCTAGGCCATCCAATTTGCTGGCCAGGGAGACCAGCTAGCTTGCTAGAGAACTGGACTGGTGTAAGTGAAACAGGAATCATCCTCCCTAGCTGTGCATTTTGAAGATCGCCTTGGTGGTGGGACCCTCAAATCACCTAGGTTGAGATTTTCAAGAGTGGGGAAGGAGAGAATGGCCATTCAAGGTTCCGACAAGGTCCCTCTGGACTGGTAGACATTCCTATCAAAGTGATGAGAGATACTGATGGTGTTTTAGTACAGGTAGACTAAAGAAACAAATTCAGGGAACCTCATATGTGTATGAGAAGGAGCTTTATGTAAAAGAACAAATATGTATTGAGAAATATCCCCACCCAGTCCAGATCAAGTCCATATTCTAATATTAGTCCATATGTCTGATACTAGTCTATAAATTTTTACTTCAGACGCATGCAACAAATACAATGATGCTGAATGAATTCAGAAAGATCATAGGTCAGTAGGTGAAAAGTCTTGTGGATTCAGTGGTAGTGGAAGCCTCTCAGCACTGGCATGGGTCTCCACATGGCTCCTCCAGATCCAGATCTAGTTCCATCAGCGCAGCTCCATGTGTCTTGTCATCAGGAATTTGTAACAAAGAAATTGTTCCTGCCTCCAGTGACCTGTTTTTCTCTGTTACACTTCCAAATGAGGTCATTGAGCTGTGACCTGATTAACAGGCTAGCTCCACCCATTCACTCATAATAGTGTCAAGTTGACACAAGATTATGTAACTACAACAGATGGGAAATTCAAGTCAAGAGGTGTGCAAAGGAAGCAGACACATCTTAGAGAAGACAAGGTAATATTTTTTGGCAACAAAGAGGAACGATCTACTTTGTAGTAGGGGAAACATGACTAATAGTATTTTTAAGAATCAGGGGACTACATCTGGTAATATGTACCTAAAAAGATACATTACCTGAGTTTCTATACACTCCCTGGGAAATAGACACTGGTGCATTGAATCCAGGAATTCAAGACTCATGATATGATCCAAAGGCCATACTAGACGGATACATTTTGGAAATCACACTAGGTGAACTAGACTCTACCTGAAACATAGTTGTAAGTGGAGGCCTTAAGACCAAAATTGCTTGTTGTGTGAAAAAAGAAACAGAGGAAAGCTTACCAGAGTCATTTAGCTATCACTAGGCAGACCAACATTTGCCTATTACTTCAGTGAGCTGAATATAAAATTACAGAGGGAAAATATTGAACACATAATAACCTATTTCAATAAAATTTGAAGGGACATGGAGGTAGAAAACCCAAAATGAAGAGCATGTTTAGCATATAATATACTTACAAACCTAAGAAAAATCCAAGCCTCAGGTTGCAATATTAAACAAAATTATAAACAAAATAGTTCATGATGAAAGAAACATTAAGAAAAGATGGAAAGAATATGCAGAGTCATTTTAACAAAAAGAATTAGTCAACATTCCATTTCAGGAGATGTGTATAAGCAAGAAGTGATGGTACTGAAGTGAAAATTTCAAGTTGCACTGAAAGCAACAGCCAAAGGTAAAACTGTAGGAATTGACAGAATGCAAACTTAAATGCTTCAACAAGTTAACGAGGCAGTGGAAACACTTATTATCTATGGCTGACAATTTGGAATGCAACTATTTGGCTCACTGACTTTCCCAGAGCCATTTGTACCCATTCCAAAGGGAAATGCTCCAGTGCAATGCTCAGATTATAGAACAATATCATATGCTAATAAAATTTTACTTAAGATCACCCAGCAACTGTTGCAGTTGCACATTGACTGGAAATTGCTAGAAATTCTGGCCTACTTGAGATGAGGACTTGGTTAAAAATATAGCATGACTGGTGCAGGCTGTGTCTTGGTTGAAAGTAGAGAGTGCCAGAAAAATGTTTTCTTGCATTTCATTGATTATACAAAAGTATTATACTGTGTAAATCCAAACAAATTATGGATAGCCTTGAGAAGAAGAATTCTATAACATTTGATTGTGCTCATGAGTAAATTGTACATAAGGAAGAGGCAGATCTTTCAACAAAACAAAAGAGTACTGTATGGCTTAAAACCAGGAGGTGTGTGTGTGTCAGGGCTGTATCCTCTCACCATAACTGTTCAAACTATATGCTGGGCAAATCACCAGAGAAGCTGGATTAAATGAAAAAGAGTCTATGATGAAAATTCAAGAAAGACTTATTCACATCCTATGGTATACAGATGACACAACTTTTTTTGTCCTCATCTGAAATCTGTACATATATTAAGAGGTAGAAGTGCTAATAGAACAAAGGGATGCTTCATGGCTTTAAATCAAGAAAAGTGTGTATTCATGATGGTATCTTTTCGCTACACCTATTCAATGTGCAACTTGAACAAATAATAATAAGAGTTAGATTATATGAAGAAGAAAGTGGAACTAAGATTAAAGGAAGATTTATTAAAAAAAAAAACTCTGTAGACATGACACAGCCTTGCTTGTTGAAAGTGAGGAAGGCTTCTGACAGTGACTGATGAAGATCAAATACTGCAACCTTCACTATAGATTATAACCCAATATAAAGTATATGAAAATCATCACAAACAGCCTAATATTTAACATCATGCCATGGTAGTTAGATAATTTTATGTGAACCTGAAGGTATATGAAAGTGGAATCCAATCTGTCAATTAGATTGTGGTCTTCTTAAAGGGAGGATACTGGGATCCTCTTTCTACTTTCTTCTTTCTCTCGCTCCCCTTTTACATTCCTGCCTGCTGGGACTTACTTACTGACCTTGTAATTTGCTATAACCCTGCCATGTTTCACTAATTGTGGATCCACAAGATCCTGCACCCCCTGGGATTTGATGTTCCTGCATTTTGCATCATTGCATATTACTTTGTGATTCTGAAGAGGACCTTATGGACTAGAATTGGACTTATGAACTTGAATTAGACTGGATTGGGACACTTTATTCATATGTAATTATTTCTTGCTATGGAACACTTTCTTATAAATAGATGAATGATGCTACATTTGTTTTTCTAGTCTTTCTGGCCTAGCACACATAACACAGAAAAGACTGAGGTTGTCCAGTATTTTACTTGCTTTAAGCTACATCTAATGCCCATAGAGGGAAGAGTCATGAGATCAAACTACACATTGTTTTGGGTAAATCTGTTGCATGAGACTACTTTATAGTGTTGAATTGCAAGGATGTTACTTTGAAGATAAGGTATACCTGATTCAAGCCATAATATCCTTAACCCCTTCATATGTGATACTTAGACAGTGCATAAATAAGACTGAAAAAAAAGACTAAAAGAGTTGAGCCATTTAAATTATGGTGATGATGAAGAATATTGAAAGTGTCATGAAATGCCAAAAAGAAAGAAACAAAGCGAGAAAGAAAGAGATCTGTCTTAGAAAGAATACATCCGGAATCCTCATTGGATGGGAGGATGGTGAGACTTGCTCCACAGATTTTGGAGAGGCTATAAGTGCCTAGAAAGGACATCATTTTTGGTGACAATGAGCAACAGCAAGCATAAGGATGGATTGAGAAGATGGATTGCCACATGGCTACAACATTATACTGAAACAAGAAAATTGTGAAGGTGGTACAGTACTGGGTGATGTTTCTGTTGTTCATGAGGTTGCTGTGGGTCAAAAGCTAATTCACAACACCTAGCATCCATAGAAATAAGGAAAACAAGTAATACATGGATTATTCTAATGTACCTCTCTAACTACTAAAGCCAATAATGAAGAAATGGAAAATTTGACGCATTTTGAAATCTAAAGTCGATTAAACATGCAATTAACATGGATTGATAAAAATAGATGATGCAAATGGAAAGACTGTAGATAAAGAAAAATTGGTACATGGAAATATGGCCTTGTTTATTAAAGCTAAGCTGGAAATCATGACAGTGTTATACAATATCAAAGACACATTACAAATCTTCTGACAGCCAAAATGACTACTATACATTTGTCCTGAAGCTAATGGAAAACAAAATATTCCAGTTGACTACATACACATAGAGATGACAGAATAATTCAATACCATCAGCCAAAATGGTGTTGGGAATCAAGTGTATAGCAGGCAGTCAAGTACCCATATTCAAGCTCATGTTGAAATTGAAGGTACTAAAACATATAAGTGGGAGTCAAGTAAGATCGAGACAATATCCCCATGAATTTAGAGAACACCTCGAGAACAATTTTTATCCCAATGACCTAAGACCAGAAAAGTTGTGAGATGACATGCAGAGTTTAATGCATGAAGAAAGCAAAACTTTAAAAAGACAAGAAAGAAAGAGGAGTCAAAGGTGGATATGATAAAAAAAATCAGAAACTTTCTCTTGAATATAGAATAATCAAAGGATTAGAAAGATATTAAATAAATGAACAGAATTGAAGTTTTCTAAGGGATACATTTAACAATCAAGTGAAATATTACAAAGAAATGTGCAAAAATGTGGTGTTAGAGAATTTAAATGAAAAAAATACTTATAGTTTATTAAGCTGAAAAAAAAACCCTGAAGAACCAACTTAAATATTGAAGAATGATGCAAGAAATATCCAAAGAAGATGGTAGGTATACAGAAGTATATAAAAGAATTGTTCCATATCAAGACATTTCAAGGCACCAATTATTATCATCAGGCACCAATGATATTGAAGGAAAAAGGCCAAGCAGCACTAAAGGCATAGTGGTAAAAAAGGCTCTGGGATTTTATTAAAGATCAGTTGAAATGATTTAACTAACTGAAAGCTGGCACCCATTAATCTATACCAAGAAATTTTGAAGATAGCTGCCTAGCCACCAAGTAAGGAGATCCATATTGCATTCATTACAAAGAAAGGTGACAAGACTGAAAGCAAAATGTATTGTACAATATAAATAAAATCAAATACAAATAACAAGGAATATCACAGAGGATGTATTTTGGGTCTTGGTTAACAGCACATAAAACCAAAAATGTTTACTTCTGTCTCATTGACTAGGCAAAGCTATTTAACTGAACACATCATAATGAACTATGGAAAATTTTGTAAAGAACGGAATTTACAATTTCCTTAATTTTGCTTTTGTAGAGCTTGTATATAAATCCATATATAGCTCTTGAAAAAAATGGGGATTTTAGATGTATGAAATCAGGAAATTATTGCATTGCGCTTGAATACTTTTACCACATTTTTTCAATTTATAAACTCAGCAAAAAATCCATAATCTAAGTAATGTGGAGAGCAATGTTGCCACAGAATTAGATAAAGTCTCACTAACCAACTGGGAATGAAGATAAAGGAAATACTGTTGATGAAAATGAAGGGAGGTGGCAGCATTTATTGAAAAAGATGAATAACTACTCACAAGAGGACTAATAGACAATGACAAGACTTTAATTTTACTTGGGCACAAATGAGCACCATGGAAAACAGCAATCAAGAAATTAAATGATGTACTGCGTAGGAAATCTACTCCAAAAAGACATCTTTAAATAGTTGAAGAGCAAATTCATCATTCTGAGTACTAAGGTGCACCTAATACAAGCCAAGGAATTATCAATGACCACATATGCTTACAAATGGTGAATAAATAAGGAAGACCAAAGAAGAATTGATGTCTTATAAGTATGGTGTCAGTAAAAAAAAAAGTTGAACATACCATATACTGCCAGAAAAACAAATAATGGTATGTTGGAAGAAGTACGACTCTAATGTTCGCTAGAAGACTTGACACTGGAAGTTCTGTTTCAAATATCACCAGTCGTCCTAGGTGAACAGGTTCAGCAGGTGAAGGAGCTCGCGCCTGAATGCAGAGCACGTAAAGCAAATGGAAGAGCTGACAAAGTAAAAGAGTTTGGGTCATGTCAAAGGGCAAAAGACAAAATAAAATATTATAATCAACTGTAAAATAACTTGGAATTAGAAAACCAAAAAGAACAGCCAGCATTTCTCAAGCTGAAAGTATTAAATAAAAAATATAAACTTCAGAAAGCAAAACCAATGGACTTCATTCGCAATTATTGAAAGATGCAGAAGCTTACAAATAGTTGAATAATACAAAGAGTTACAGTACCAAAAAATTATTGGTAAAAGTCCAGGCATTCCAAGAAGAAGCGTATGATAAAGAGCAAGTGGTATTTTAAATAAGAAGTTCAAAATACTCTGAAAGCATTAGCAAGAAATAAGATTCCAGAAACTGAGAGAATGTCAGTTGAAAGTGTCCCACTTGATGAAGTACAGGCAGCACTTTGTTAGTCTGCGTAAACTAGAGAAATAAATCCACAGAAACTCATACATGTAGAAGAGGGAGTTTTATATATAGGGTATATACATGCAGAAAGCAACCCAACCCAGTGCGGTCCAAACTCATAAGTTTGACATCCCATATGTCCCACACTGATCTACAAAGTCCTCCTCAAACTCACAAAACACACCTGATGGTGCCAAATTCAGGAAGATCACAGGCCAGTGAGTAGAAAGTCTTTGGGTTCAGTGGCGGTGTAAGCATCTTGGCACTGGCAGGGCTCTCCACATGGCTTCTCTGGCAACCAGGGCTGCATCAAACTAAGTCCATGTGGCTTCTCTTCAGGGATGTTTCACAGGAAGTGAGCCTTACCAGCTAAGGCAACCTCACACAGGTCCTACCATCAGAGAACAAGAGACAAGAAGACAAGGAGGGTGAGATTCATTGAGCCATTTTTCTCTCCCCCCCCCCAAATTAGTCCCACATGTGTTATTTGAACAGATTGGCACAATACACCTTAACTGTCTCAAGCACTAATATGCAAAATATTTGGAAGACAGCTAAACTTCACCATCTAATTAAAAAGATCTACCTTATATTTTTCTCGCTGTAAAGAAAGATTACTCAACCGAATATTGAAACTATTGATGAATATAATTAATAACATATGCAAGCAAAAGTCTGCTGAAGAAAACTCAGCAATGATTATAGCAGTAGATCCACAAGAAGCTGCCAAGAACTCAAGATGGCTTCAGAATAGGGTGTTCCAAAGGCTTATCTTTGTTGATCTCAAGATGAAACTTGGCTGAAAGAAGGGAATACCAAAAACGTGTTTGGTTGCATGGATTGGCTATGAAATGGCATTTGACTGTGTAGATCATGTGAAATCATAGGCAACATTGAGAAGAATGAGGATTCCAGAGCACTTCATTTTGCTCATGTGCAACCTGTACACAGATGGGCCAAGAGGTTTGAGCAAAACCAGGGAATACTATATGACTTAAAAGAAGAAAAGGTGCGTATCAGGGTCTAATCTTTTTACTGTATTTATTCAATCTGTATGCTAAGCAACTAATATGAGAAGACACACTATAAGAAGACGACTTTGGAATCAAGATTGGAAGATGGTTTATTATTAACCTGATATAGCAGATGTCACAATTTTGCTTTTTGAAAGTGGGGAAGACTTGAAGCATTTGCTGATGAAGCTCCTCAGTGATACCCTTCAGTTGGGGTCTCATCTCAATGAAATAAAACCAAAATCTTCACAACTGATCTAAGAGATATTGTGACAATTAGAGAAAATTGTGATAATATACAGTGTGGTAAATTGGGGAGTGAAGTTAAATTTTCATTTTGTTTAAGTCCACAATCAGTGCTTATGGAAATTAGTACTCAAGACATCAAATGGCATATTGCTTTGATCACACGTGTTGCACAAGATCTCTTTAAAATGCTGAAGATTAAAGGTGTCATTTTAAAGACTAAGGCGTGCCTGACACAAGACATGTCATTTTAAATCACTTCCTATGTAGGTAAACTTTGGACAATTGAATAAATGTGAAGAATGCTGAAAATATTGTTCCCTTACAGAGGAAAGAATACAAACAGAATATCCCTTAAGAGCAAGGATGGTGATACCGTTTCTCAATTACCTTGTACATGTTGTCAGGAGAAGTCAGTTACTAGCAATGGATATAATTCTTGCTTAAGTAGGGTAACCTAAAAAAGGGAAGTCCCTAGTCAGGAAGAATTTACAAAGTGGCTAAAATGATAGGCTCAAATATTGCAACAATTGTGAGTATGCTTCAGGATTGGACAGTATTTCGTCCTATTGTGGGTGCAATCATTATGAGTTAGAACTTAGCTGAAGACAACTAACAAAAACAACATTGCATCATAATCTAGGAAATGGATGATATTATTTTATATAATACTGGAAGCTACAGATATAAAGTAATTCTCTCAAATTTGTTTGGGAAGAAAATTGTAGCCAACATTTTATTCCAGATCCCTACTAATAATTTTTAACTAATTAAATAAAAATAGGAGAATATTTTTAAAAAATCATGTTTCCGTAGATTGTTGGGACACAAAATTTCTTTGAACAAATATTTTCCATAGAAAACAAATTGTCAATATAAATTCAAAATGCAGACATTAATAAATGTGCATGCAATAGTTATTTAAATGTAACATATGAATGGTGTATTCTCTATATATGAAAACTGATCTTTGTACATCAAGTATGGAACATGACATCAATAAGTTTTCTGTATATTTCAGCCCCCCAAATCAGAAAATACAAGTGTATGCTCTGGCCTCTGTTGTCAGTTATTGGTTTGATTGGCATCACAGAGCTGGAGGCATGGCATGTCCACTTGACTGGTTTACCAGGAGTTGACTGCATCTCAGAAATCAATGTCAAACTACCACAGGAGGAATTTAGAAAACATATTTCTTGTATTCTTTTTGACAAGTAGTCATTATCAGGAGCCTTTTGAGGAAAGTTGCAGAAGCTTCATGAAAAGCACAAAGTCATTATTTACTTAGGAAACTTCAGCTTGGGTCTGAAAGGACAGATAATCAGAGTAGGTTTCATTGTAACCCTGTGACCCTCTGGCGAGTCTAATACTATGGACCTGAACTAAGACCTTTGATTACAGATTTGGCCTAAGCATTCAGCTCTTTGTTACTTTTATTTCACTGACACATAGGGTGATTCTGAACTGACTTGACACACAACATCAACAACAACATAGCATTATAATGCACCTGTCTAATCTGAGAAGGCACTGCTAGCTATTCTATAAGTAGGAGAAGATTATATTCCAAAGGGCTTCAGAATATGTAAATTTGAAAAGGGAACTGAATGTAGAATTAAAATTTCCCTAACTTTAAACATGCACAATCTTTATAACTGATTTTTTTTGTTGAGTGGATATGAATGATACTGTGCCATTTGTAAAGTGAAAGCTACTCTATATTTTATAAAAGTCATGTATATTTTGGTATTGTTCTCAATTTGGATCTATGCTTTATTAGCAGTTGAGTCATTGTGGCCTTATGACGGAAATAATAAAAGGGTCTGTTTATCACTTTATAATTAGGATTATTGAATCACATTCAATACAAAGATCAAAAAAACCTTCACGTTAAACTAAACTGAACATGAAAACATAATTATGTACTAGAACACTATTTTATCATTTAGCAATGTGATAATACTATCAAGATTTCATGAAGAAATATTTTGGCATATTTTGCTTAATATGGTTATTTTACAGTTTTCATCGTTCAGCATAGTTTGCACTTCCCTGTGTTCTAAATTCTTAAAACTTAAAAACTTCTTAAAACTGTAAAACATATAACGCATTATCAAGAGATAGATGTAATTTGTAATCATGTCCACTTTTGTCCGTAGTTGAGAAGATAAGAGATTAAATTTTGTGGGAAAAATCATTCCAATACCTATTTTATTCAGGCAATCATACAAAATTATAACTTTGTTCATGTAATGGGTTATCAGTGATTTTTCCCATAACTTCCATATAAAGAATTAGTAAAAAGAAAGTTATAATTATGTGTATATTTAGATCACTATTTATTTTATTGTACATTCTGCATGGATACTATAGCGAAATGCAGACTCTTGGCAAATAAGAGAAAATACTAAGAGAAGGAGGTAGTGGTTGATGTCAGAATGGTTGAGTTGTACATACAACAGTGTGGAAAGGTAGGGCACTTACCTTCTTGGGACCAGCCTTGGGTCAGTTATCATGATGGAAATGGCACTGAAGTAAGAGTGCAAGCTGGACTGAAAACATTAACCAAAAATAAGCCTCCAGGAATTAACAGAACACTAATTGAAATGTCTCAACTAACTAAAGAAGTACTGGAAGCACTCACTTGTCTATACCTGTAGACAAGAGAAACAAATTCATAGACACACATGTGGATATAAGGGAAAGGTTTGTATAAAAGAGGAATGGAACATTGAGAAAGCATCCCAACCCAGTTCAGTCCAAGTTCATAAATCCAACATTAGCCCATATGCCCAATACCAGTCTACAAAGTCTCCGTCTGACTCACAAAGTATATGCAGTCAAAGAATCCCAGTGCTGGCAGGAGTCGCCCCATCGCTCCTCACTTCCAGGACTCAGGGTCCATCAACAGCATCCAGTGGTGGTAGAAGAAACTCAGTGCTGCCAGGGGTCTCCATGTGGCTTCTCCAGCTTCAGAGGTCTGGTTTCATCAGGGTAAGGCTGTGTGGCTTTGCCTCTGGCTCCTCCAGTTTCTCATATGCTGCCATCTTGTCTTGTCAGTAGTTCATCATCTCAGAGACTGATTCCCAGAGACTGAGAGTCAAGTCTCTCTTCTCCACTTGGGAAATACTGCGAGACTTCCCAGAATTCTCAGAAGAAAGCCATGCCCACACAGGGATCTCATTGGCTGCTCATAGGCTATCTCCAGATCAACAGGCTAGACTCCACCCCTACATTCCAATCATGAAATTGACATTATGAATGCATGACCACCACAATACCAAAAAATGGGAAGAAAATCTATATCCACCTTTGTGCATATTAAGGGAAGGGTAACACCACAAATTGCACAAGATATAGAGCAATATCATTAATGACACATGCAAGTAAAATTCTGCTAAAGATCATTTAATGATATTTACAGCAGTATATTAAGAATAAGGTGGCAAAAGTTCAAGCTGGAATAAGAGGATGCCATGGGACAAAGGATACCATTGCCCATAACATATGGATCTTGGTTAAGAGCAAAGAAAGCCAGAAAGATGATTACTTGTGTTTTATTAAGCAAGCAAAGACTTGTGACTCTGTAAACCTTAAAACTGAATAATTTGAGAATAATGGGAGTTTTAGAGCTCTTAATTTTGCAGATAAGGAGCATGTCTATGGATCAAGAGGTTTGTTGGTAGATGGATCAAATGATATTTTTGTGCAAAGAACAAGGAAATAGTGCATGGCTTAAAACCAAGAAGGCTGGGTGTCAGGGTGGTACACTTCCCCCCAAATTATTCAATCTGTATGTTTTGCAAATTCTTCATACAATTAAAAATATGGGATCAGAAGTGTAAGAATTATTAACAACCTGTGATATGCAGATGACTCAATATAGCTGGCTGAAAATAAGGAGGGCTTGAAGGACTTGCTGATAAAGATCAAGGATTCTAGCCCTGAATTTGGATTATAAATAAATGCAAAGCAACAGCAATAAAATGTGCACAAATATTACCAACAACAGTAACCATCTTGGTAATCAGAGAAATGACTGAGCTTGCCAACAATTTTGTTTTGTTTGGATGTACAATCAATGATCATGAAAACAGAGGTCAAAAGATCAAAGAAATTGCATTGGGTCAATCTGTTACTACAGACTTCTTTAAAGTGTTGAAAGCAAAGATGTTATTATGAGGACTACGGTGTTCCTGACCCAAACATTGGTATTTTCTATGATTTCAAATGCATCTGAAAATTTGAACATAAAAGAAGAATTGATGTGTTGCAACTAAGGTGCTACTAAAAATACCATCGCCTGACCAAAAAAGCCTATCTCTCTTAGAAGTTGTTGTTGTATTGTTGTTTGGTGGCATTGAGTAGTCTTGCACATCAGAAGGAAACATTGTGCTGCGCGGTCCTGCACCATCCTCACTATGGTTCCCAGATCTGAGGCCCTGTGTGCGGTCACTGTGTCCATCCATCTCCTTGAAGGACTTCCTCTTTTTCACTGATCTTCTACTAGTCCTTCTCAAAGGGCCAGTCTCTCCTAACAATATATTCAAAGTAGGTGAGAAAAAGTCCTGTCATCCTTACTTCTCTGGAACATGTTAGCCTTACTCTTTCCAACACAGATTTGTTTGTCATTTCAACAAGCCATGGTACTTTCAACTTTCTTCTCCAAGACCACAATTGAAAGATCTATTCTTCTACAGTTGTCCTTATTCAATGACGATCCTAGGCACATGACACAATGGAAAATATGATTACTTGGGTCAGGTATACATTACTCCCCAAAATAACACCCTTGCATTGCAATACTCTAAAGAGGTCTTGCGGAGCAGATTTATTTAATGCAATATTTTTTTATCTCTTGAATGCTACTTCCATGAGTATTGATTGTGTCCACGTTGGACACAATCTTTGACAACTTTAAACTTTCCACACGTATCATGATGTCACCCTTTGATCCAGTCATGATGAGTTGCAATCTATATTGAAGGCAGCTATCTTTGATTTTCATCAGCAAGGCTTTCAGTACTCCTCATGTTCAGCAAGCACTATAGTGTCATCTGTATACCATAGAGTTTCAACAAGCCTTCCTCCAATCCTGATGAACATTCTTCTTCATATAATCCAGCCTCTGATGATTTGCTCAGCATGTAATTTGAACAAGTATGGTGAGCAGATACAAACCTGATGCAAACCTTTCTTGATTTTAACCCACATAGTATTCACTTGTTCTGTTAACACAGCTATCACTTGACCCATGTTCAAGTTCTGTATGACCACAATAACTGTTGTAGAATTACCATTCTTCTCATGGTTATCCAAAGTTTATTAAGTTCCACAGACTTGAATGTCTTTGCATAGTCAATGAAACACAAGTAAATAAATATCTTGCTGGTATTCTCTCCTTTGAACCATGGTACACCAGATATCAGCAATGATATCATTTGTTCCACACCCTCTTGTGATTCTGGTCTGAACTTTTGACAGTTTCCTGTCAATGTACTGCTGCAATTATTGTAGGATGATCTTGTGCAAAAATTTACTTGTATGTGGTATCAATGATCTCATTCTATAGTTTAAGCACTCTCTTGGGTCACCTTTCTTTGAATGGGCACAGATATGGATGTCGTCCATATTTTGTCAAATAGTGGTCTTTGGAATAAGCAGAACCAAAGTATTTCTTAAAGACAACAGTAATATGAACATTGTGTCAGCTTTTCTAGGGTTGTAAACAACAAATGTTTATCAAAAAGACAGGAAAGAAAGAAAAGATCCAAGTGGATATCAGAAGAGCCTCTGAAATGTGGTCTTAATCATAGATTAGTTAATGCAAACAGAAAAAGGAATGGAGTTAAAGAGCTTCAATAATAGAAATTTTGAAAACACAGCACAAGAAGTCAAAGTGAAATATTATAATGAATTGTTCAAAGACCTAGAGTTCAAAAACTGAAAATGAAGAACATGTTTGGCATATGCTAAACTGAAAGGAATATATACATATATATATATATCCAATTTGTTGCAATATTTAAAGTCTTTTGGCAAAATATTGAATTGTGCAGAAGCATCAGAAAATTATAAAACAAATAACATAGTTCCTGTACCAAAAATAACTAGGCAATATCCAAGAACCAATGGTTTTGGAAAAAGAATACTACACTAAATGCATTAGCCAAAAGCAAGGTTCCAGGAATTGGTGGAATATCAATTGAAATGTTTCAACAAACTCATGAAAATATTGGACTCACCCAGGTAATTGGCCAATTGAGTGGGAAAGACTTGTATTCATGTCAAAGAATGGTGGCCAACAGAATGATGAAATCATAGAGCAATTTCATTGATATCACATTCAAGTATAATGTTTCTGAAGGTCATCCTAGGATAGCAGAATGTTAACAGGGAATTTCCAAAAGGCGCAGGTATGATTCAGAGTAGATTTGAATCAAGAGATGAATGTGAGATGCACCTTGGCTCAAAGCATAGGACACCACAAAGTTAATTACTTGTGTTTTTTTGACTATGCAGATACATTTGACCATATGGACCATGCTAAATAAACTTGAATGACATTTAAAAAATGAAAATTATAGAATTCTTCATTGTGCTTCTGTGATGCTTGTATGTTGATCAAGATGTAGTGGCCTGAACAGACCAAAGAAATACTGTATGGATTCAAATCAAGAAGGGTGTGTGTCAGAGTTGTATCCTCTCACCTTACTTTTTCAATATGTATTATAAGCAAATAATCAGAGTTCTGGATTACATGAAGAGGAAAATAGCATCAGAGTCGGAGGAAGACTTATTAAGAGCATGCTAGCACTGATGAAATAATCTTCCTTGCTGAAAATGAAGAATTGAAACACCTGCTGATAAAGATCAAGGAAAACAACCTTCAGCATGTATCACAACTCAATGTAAAGATTAAAATTCTCACAATAGATAACATCTTGATAAATGAAAAAAAGATTGATTCTGCCAAGGATTTTGTGTCTTTTATCCACGACAATCAATGCTCATGGAAGCATCAGTCAAGAGATCAAAGATGAGTAGTTTTAAGTAAATCTTCTGCATAAGACCTGATTAGTGCATTGAAAAACAAGGATATTACTTTGAGAAGTAAGGTGTCTATTATCGCACATGCATGTGAAAATTGGACATTGACTAAACAACATTGAAGAAAAAAAATGATGCATTTAAATGGTAGTGGTGGATAATAATATTGAAAGTACCATCAACTACTAAGAGGACAATCCAATCTCTCATGGAGGAAGTGTGACTAATGTCCTCCTTAGAGATAAGGAAGGGATCATCACATCTTACATACTATGAATATATTGTCAGGAGAGACCAGTTCCTAGATGTGGACATCATGCTTGGTGAACCAAGGGGGTAAAGAAAAATCATCAGACCCTGAAAGACATGGCATGACAGAGTAGCTGCCAAGATGGGCTCAGGCATATTATGAGGATGGAGTATGACGATGCAGTGTTTCATTCTGTTGTGCATAGGTCAAGATGAGGCCTAATGGATTCCATGGCACCTAACAACAACAAATTAAATTTCCGAAGGGCTTGCAACTGCACAATAATCCTCGACCCAAAGGTGCCAGCTGTGTGAGTCAATAAGTCTAGTTCTAACTCCATGAGTCAGTAAGTCTAGGTCTCTGCATTAAGTGCACAGTTCACCTCACTTCAAAAGCCAGCTTTCTGTCCCAAACACTCTCTTGATGCCCTCCATGGGTTTAGCTCTCCACCACTCCTTTTCCCTCTGGCTCCGCTCGACACTGTCGCTGGTCCTCCTCTGTGGTCATAGCTGCTTTCTCCATCAAAGCGCTTCAATGACGTGGATCTTCGAGGCTAAAGTACATGTTGCACTCATGAATCTTCTCTTTTGATGGTAGGGAAATCTCTGCTTCAATTCCTGATGGCTTATTTTATACACAGAAGTGTGGCAAAGCACAAAGTATGCTAACAAGGACTCACGAGAACCATGTAATTTAATCATTATTTTCCCTTGCCTTCTTTACCTACGTGTGAGGGGAAAAAATATTTTGGTGCAGATTGCAACAGTTTTGCATAGAAGAGTCATACCAAATAATTCAGTGCACTGCAGAGTCAAACAATTGAAAGAAAATATAAAATCCCATTTATCTCTACAATTCATATAGCTATGTTTACCAATATATTTTATTGACCTTACTAAAATACATATTGAATAATAATTGACTGCTATTGCATTGAACACATCAAAATGGAATATCAATGATAAAGTTAGCTGAAGCTGATGTATAATGAAGTACTTCTATCAATATTGCAAAAATCTTCATTAATTATTAGATAAATTAAATGTATTTTTATTAAACATTTTAAGGTAATGTGTCTCTGATATCTTTGGATCTGCTCTTTCATTAAGAAAGATATGCAATTCAATGCATACATTGCACTTCTACTCTGACATGTTATATTTCTATGAACACCATCATAGTTTTGACTGACAGCTGTAAATATTTTAGAATTTACTTTGGAGAATGACATTTGTCACGGTTGGGACTAGTGACTTCTTAAGATTCAACAAGCATCTTTCAAATAATGCCATATTTCTTTGGAGTTTAACTTGTCAGATGTTTTTAAAATGTAAATAAAATGAAATTCAAATCCATAGGGTGCCACAAATAGATTCTCCTCCTTGACATAGTGCTAACATAAACTTCATCTAACCAGCTAATTTTTATAATACTGTAGAAACTGACAGTAATTTTCTGATGCTGCTTTCCACTGTGCTCACTTTAATTCCAGAGTCAAGGGGCAATGACAATACCTCTGGATTATGTGTTCAAAGGGAGTTTATGAATTATGCATAAACTGGGACAGTTATTGGCATTTAAAGATATCATGCTTCATGCTGAATATTAATGGGAATCAGCAACCAGAGGAATATTGTTACCAACACACAGAATAGTGTCTTAAGACCACTGGATATAACCACAAAACTTAAAAATTTATAATTGATTCATTTAGTGACAACCTTTATAATAAAATGACTAGAGATATGTGCGCCATTATTAATGAATTTTTATTGCCATTTAATTGGGGTAAATTTAATCTGGACCCTAATTTATAAAGTAGTTAAATAAAAGTTCCTTATATTGGCAGCGTCTAATTGTTGAGGCTTCCAGTTTTACATAACTAAAGGAAGACTAAAAAACAATATAAAATATGTAAAAGTAAAATGTTAAATTTTTATCTTATGTTTTCAAGCTACTTTTGAAGAAATAAGGGAGAAAACCTTTTTTTCTTTTATGTTATACCTTAAAACTCATTAGTATCTTATGTTAGTAAATTTGTAAACATTTAAATCTTTCATTTATTCTATTGAAATTATAGACTAATTTTCCCAAAAGGATTTTTCTAAAGCTGAAGAAAACGGAATAATTCTCACTGACTCACAAAAAATATATGACAATACTATAAATATTCAATCATGTATTAGTGTGTAATAAGATATTGATAGGAATTGAATTATCAGACTAGATATATTGCTTAAATAGGACACTATATTTCCAAGAGGAATGTTATTTATTATATAGTCATCAATAGCACATTGGTGTCTAACTTATACATAGACATTTTGGTAGGTATCAAAACTCTAATAGGGTACCTTCTCTTCATCAAAAAGTCTGTTGATGAAGTGCCAATTAATACAACATATTCACTCCCTCCATTTTTCTGTCTGCTATACTATGGTGACTTGAATGTTACTATGATGCTGGAAACTCTGTCATCCGTATTTGAAATGAAGGCAGAATTACCCAACGTGAACAGGTTTCAGCAGAACTTCCATAATAATAAGAAATGATAAAAAAAGAAGAAACGGTTCACATCAGAGGAATTAACTGGTGAATAACTTATGGACAGAATACATTGTTAGATAAGAAAATCTCATTAGAAGAAGTAGAACAATATGGGAAATAGCGACAGAGGTGAGTCTCTCAAAATATGACCTAGGAAGAGTTGCTTTCTCAAAGCAGAGTTGCCTTTAAAGTGTGGATACAGCTGATCCTGGGGGAGTACAGCCTTCAGGACTTTCATTTGCCCATGAGGCATGACTCAAAATGAAAAGAAGCAGCCGAAAACATTAATTAATAGCCAGATCTTGGAATGTATGAAGCATTAACATTGAAAAATTGGCAGATACAGGACTCTTACACCCAAGGAAACAGAACACATAAAGATAAATAATCCAGGGCTGAGTCCCGGTGGCATAGTGGTTGTGCGTGGGACTGTGGCCCACTGGGATGGAGGTTCGATTCCCGCTCACAGGAGCAAAGGCTGGGCCTTCTACTTCCACCACCAGGGCAGTGATGCCTAAAAAAAAAAAAATAATAAAAATTTAAAAAAAAGATCAATAATGTAGGTTCAGTGGGCTGAAATTGTTTGCTATTTGCATTTTTTAATCTGAATGTCATATGGTTGTCTATGATGGGAACAAAACAACCAAGATAAATGGCGTTGCATTCATCCAAAAAAGGGAACTTTTCAGAAAGATCTTGAAATACAATTCTCTCTGCAATTGAATTATATCTGTCCATCATTAGGGAAATTCAATCTATACAACTATTATGCACATTTATGCACAAACCACTAAAACTAGTGATGTAGAAACCGGAGAATTCTACCTATGCCTTCAGTCTGAAAATGATCAAACATACTATCAAAATGAGTTGATAATATTTAAGGATTGCAAGCCAGAAGTTGGAAGCAAAGAGGAAGGATCATTAGTGTGAAAATATGGCCTTGATTATGGAAACAAAATCTGAGATCAGATGATAGAATGTTTCAATACCAGAAGTTCTTCATTGGAAACACGTTCTTTTTAACAATACAAAAGACCACTAAGTAAATTGGCTTCTCCAGAGAGAAAACTTAGAAATTGAATTGATTGAATCAGTGGAAAGAGACAATGGAGAACCTCAATGTTAGCAGTTACAACCAGACCTGGAGCTGATTTTGGCACAGTCAGTTGCTTGACTATAAGAGGACCCTGCTTTCCCTCCACGCCTCCTGCAGCTTCATTCCCACAACTGGTCCCATGGGGTTCATCCATCCTGGGTTCCCCACCTTTCCATTTCTCATCTCCACAGTAGTGTAGAACGGGGACAATGAAAGTTGGAGGGAGGAAGTCTTCGGGAATTTGAGAAAAGTTGTATGCTTCATTGCCACCTCACTGAGCCTCACTAGCCTGTCTACTCCCCGAGACTCCCCTGTGCGAGAGTGTCCAATTACTCACAGTGCCTTGGGTCCCCACTCCGCTCTCCCCCCATGCGTAGTGTCGTAGCTCTTGTTCTTTAGAGTGAAGGGGTGGAGTCTACTCTCTCTCTCTCTCTCTCTCTCTCTCTCTCTCTCTCTCTCTCTCTCCTTACTCCTTTTGAGATGCTCTAGGAGCAAGTTACAGTGTTGAGATGCCACTGGACCCACAAGACTTTGTATGAACTAGCATGTGATCTTCCTGAATTCAACATCATTGCATGTGTTTTGTGAGTCTGAAGAGGACTTTATAGATTGATATGGGAACTATTAGCTAATATCAGATTTATAGACTTGACCTGAACTGGGCTGGGATGTTTTCTTAATATTCTACTGTTCTTGTACATAAACCTCTTTGTTATACTCAAAAAAAAAAAAAAAAGAGGACCTTGGTGGCATAGTGGTCACATGTTGGGTTGCTAACTACAAGGAGAGCAGTTTAAAACTACCTGCATGAGAAAAAAAGATGAGTCTGTCTTAAGAATTATCGTGTTAGAAATCCATTGCAGCAATTCTATGATGCCCTTTAGGTTGAAGCAGGGGAGAATTTAAATAAGTCCATGAGAGGCAAAATATGACCGGCAGTTTTTCTCATCTGAGTTTCTAGAGTGGGATTTTATCAAGGGCATCATACAGGAAGAAATTAAAATAGCCATTAAAATATAGGAAAGAGAGCTGCGCCCCGGTGGTGTAGTGGTTGTGCATGGGACTGCGGCCCACTGGAATGGAGGTTCAATTCCAGCAGTGGCTGCCTCCACAGGAGCAAAGGCTGGGCCTCCTACTCCCACCACCAGAGGGCAGTGATGTCCAAAAAATATATAGGAAAGAAAGATGAGATTAAAATGATGTCAGAAGAGTCTGTGAACTTACTATTAAGTGTAGACTAGCTAAGATACATGGAAGAAAAGTGAAGCTAAAGAGCTGTTCAGAAATTATTAAAGGGGCAGTTTGAGCATACAAACTAGAATACAGTAATGAAACTTGCAAAGGCCTAAAGTTAGAAATCCAAAAAGGAAGATCATGTTCATCATATCTTAAACTTAAATAATCCAGGAAATAATTCAAGCATTGCATTGTAATTTTGAAAGATGCTTCAGCCAAAATATTGAAGGATGCAGGAAGCATCCAAAGAAAATGGAAAGAATACAGAAAATAACTATTCCAAAAAGAATGAGTCACCATTCCACCATTTCAGGAGCGGGAAAATGGACAAGAACCAATGATACTGAAAGAAGAACCTTAAGCTGCATTGATAGCACTTGCCAGAAACAAGGGTCCAGGAATTTATGATGTATCAATGAAAATGTTTCATAAAGCTAATTAAGCATTGTATCCATTCATTTAGTTACGCCATGAAATTTGAAAGAAATTGACTTGGCCAACTGATTATAAGAAAACCATATTTGTATTCATCCCAAAAAAGGTGGCCCAACAGAATGCTCAAATTTCATAAAAATATCATTTGCAAGTAAAATATTTCCTTAAAATCATCCAAAAAATGATTGCAGCAGTGCCTTGAAAGGGAGCTGCCAGAATTTAAGGCTGGATTCAAAAGAGAACATAGAATAAAGTATATCATTGCTGTTGTCAGATAGATTTTGGCTGGAAACACAGAATAGCAGAATGACATTTACTTGTGTTTTATTGAGTATGCAAATGCATTTGACTATATGGCCCATAACAAACTATGTATAGCCTTGAGAGGAATGAGAATGCCAGAACATTAGACTGTGCTCATATAGAACCTGCACATAGATCAAGGGAGAGTTGTGCAAATGGAACGAGGGCATACTGCAAGGTTTAAAATCAGGTAAGTTGTGTCAGGGCTGTCTCCACTCATCCTACTTATTCTGCATGCAGAGAAAATAATCAGAGAACTAGATTATATAAAAGTAGAATGTGGCCAATCTATTGGAGAAAGTTTATTGACAATTTGATATGCAGATAACATAACTTTGCTTACTGAAAAGGAGGAAGAGTTGAAGTACTTACTGATTATGATGAAGTACTGCAGCCTTCATAAGGTTTTTAACTCAATGTGAAGAAAACCATAATCTTGACAATGCGACCTGCAGGCAATATTATGAAAAGGAAAAGACAGATTGAAATGATTACAAGTCAGTTCTGATTCATAATGACCCTCTATACAACAGAATGAAACACTGTCCTATCCTATTTGCAACATTGTGATGATTATTTTCAAACCAAGGGAGGCATCTGTATCAATCCATTTTTCCAGAGGTCTCCCTCTTTTTATTGTCACTACTTTACCAAGCATGATGACTTTCTTAAGAGTCTCCCCTGACAGCAAGTTGAAAGTATTTGAGATGAAGTCTTACCGCCCTCACATCTCAGGAGCTCTAAGGAGCATTCTAGTTTTTCTTCTTCCAAGACAGATTTGTTTCTTCATTGACAGTCCATGGTGCTTTTGGTATTATTCTCTAGCACCATGATTCTAATGCATCCATTCTTCTTCAGTCTCCCTTATTCCATTACTGACTTTATCATGCATTTAAAATACTATGTCTTGGGACAGGTGCACTTTACTTGTCTAAGTAAGCAGTCTCCTTTTCAATACTTGAAAGTTCTTGGGAAGCTGACCTACCCAATGTGATGTACCTAAGGACAATGACATCTTTTTTTTATTATTTTGGTGCAAGTCTTTTATTGCTTATATAATTTCCAACCTTTATTTTCTCTTTTTTTTTTCATTTTAAACAAAGATTTTATTGGCACATAATCCATATAACATGCAATTCAACAGTTATGAGTGTTATGATCATTACCACAGACAATTTTAGAACATTTTCTCCTTTCTTGTTCTTGTTGTTAACTCCCTATTCCCCCCAACTTCCTCTGTCATACCATCAAGGAACTATTAGTTCAGTTATTGTCTCTAACAATGTACCTATACTAGATTTTGTATACAGAAAAACATACAAAAACAATAATAAGAGATGGAAGCAAAAACATACCAAAAAACCTAACAACAATAATGAAATAGAGCAGAGGCAACCCTCAATAGAAAAGGAAGTAGAAAAGACTTAAAAACCTAGACCAAGTTTAAAATGGGTAAAAAGAGAAATCAAAAGACAAGGTGTTACATCCTGGCATTTTCAATGATTCACTTTGTAATATCCTCTGCAAGGCTCTTCATATTCCTCATCCTTGGTCAGAGGGGATTCACCCTTGAATTCCCTGCACCCCACCCTCTCTCCAGCCCTCCAGCAGCTCCAATCCAACCACCAGGCTGAAGGGGCTCAACCATCTTGGTCTCCCCACATCCCCACCTCCCTTCTCTAGTAAATCCTCTCCAGTCCTTCTGGATTTGTGGGGTAGAGTTGGGATCATGATGGTTGGGGGGCGGAGGAAGGCTTTAGGAACTAGAGGAAATTTGTATGCATCATCACTGCCCGGCTGCCCCTTGAATGGTCTGTCTCCTCCTTGTGACTCCCCTGTAAAGGGGTGACCAATTACCCACCAGTGGGCCTTAGGGCCCCATCCTGTTCTCCCCCTCATTCATAATATATCCCAAGGTACTTCAATTTATTCTTGCCTATTGTGAATGGTACTGCTTTCTTGATCTCCTCTTCTGTGTTCTTGTCAGATGTGTAGAGCAGAGCAATCAAGTACTCCAGTTGTGGAGCTCTTGGGATTTGTGATGTACAGGATCATGTCATCAGCAAATAATGATAATTTGACCTCCGCCCCTTACATTTGGATACCTTAGATGTCTTTCCATTGTCTTATGTTATTTTCTAAGACATCCAGTACTATATTGAAGAGTAGTGGGGATAAGCGGCATCCTTGTCTAGTCCCTTTCTTCAGTGGAATTGATTTAGCCTTTACTCCATTGACTATTAGGTTCGCTGTCAGCTTCTCATTGATAGCTTGTATTAACTTGAGGAACTGTCCTTCTATTCCTATCTGTCTGCGTGTCTTGATTAGGAAAGGGTGCTGGATGTTGTGAAATGCATTTTCTGCATCTATAGATATTATCATATGGTTCTTATACTTCATCTTATATAATGTATAATATTGATTGATTTATGGATGTTAAACCATCCCTGAATCTCTGGAATGAATCCTACCTCATTCTGGTTGATCATGCTTTTTATATATCTTTGTATTCTATTGGCCAATATCTTGTTGAACACTTTTGCATCTATGTTCATCAGAGATATTAGTTTATAGCTCTCTATTCCTGTGGGATCCCTTCCTTGTTTGGGTATCAACGTTATACTGGCTGCATAAAATAAGTTGGGGAGTTTTCTATTCTTCTCAATTGTGCTGAGTAGGTCTGTTTTGCCAACATGGCCACAGAAGATTGTTGGGTCTGTTGTGACAGCACGGCAAATGAATACACGGGATCATTTGAAAAGCAGAGATAGGAAGGGCTCAGCGAGTCCCACCCTCTCTCTTGCTTCCAGATCTTTGGACCAGAGAGCTGCCTTGTTCATCCTGTGTCTCTACCTCCAAGCAATACTACGCATGGGACACCTAATCATGGACTGGGAAGCTGTGAGTTGAGGTTCCTTCAAGCCCTACTTTGCCGCGCTCCTGGGACTCTTGAGCTGGGGACTCTTGGACTCTGTCATCTGGCTGACTGTTGGTGACCTGATCTGTTGTTTGCTCCCTGTGTCCACATAGCTTGAATTGCTCTACAGAGGACTACTCAGCGGCCCTCAAGACTTGAAAGACTGCCAGTCTTCTAGCTGTCTCACGCAAGTGAGTTGCACCAAGCAATCTGTACTGCTTTATAGACAGTTGTTTCTTTCTTATCTTATATAACTTTCTCTATTTAGAAATATATTAAAAGAATTACTAGTGTCCTGATTTTATATCTCTAAGAGAACCCTTCCTGACACAAGTGGTACCAGGAGTGTTTCTAGAGAAATACAATCATAAGTATGGGTTTCTTTGATTGGTTCTCCAATCTGATTAGTTTTAAGAGCACTGGTGATGCTAATTTTAGACCTAAAGCCATGGGCAATTTTGCCAATCCTACTAGTCCATGGTGTGAAATAGCAAAGCTAATAACTAAAGTAGGAGCACTGATGTATGGGGTGCTGGTTACAGGAGAGGCTCTGGGAGAATGTATGTTTGATATATTCCAGCAGTTTTGTCAAGATGCCAAGTATAAGGAAGCTGGTTGGCTGGTCCTCCTTATAATGGATTTTGTGATTAAGGAGAGGGATTGCCTAAGGGCCTCAGAAGCACACCTTAAGTGCCGACTCACAGACATGAAGGGTTCTGTCTGTGCTACAAAGGAGAGCCTTCTTGCCTGTAGTAAAAGAGCCGATATTGCTGAGAACCAGGTCCAAAATCTCATTATGCAAGTGGCTGAATTACAACGTCAGCTGAATGGCAGATCTAGAGCAGTTTCAGAAGCCAAAGTGAGGGCATTGATAGGAAAAAATTGGGACCTTGAAACATGGGATATATGGGCTAATGATCCAGAAGAGGAGGATATTATACCACCATTAGAAACAACTGAACCAGCCCAGTCTACCCCTCCCAGCTGAAGATAGTAGTCCACAATCAACAAAACAACCCACACCTCAGCAGATCAACCATCCTACTCAAGGGGAAATGCATCTCTACCATTGCCTGAAGGAAATGACTTACAAGATAGTGCTGAGAACAACCAGGAAACACCCTCATCATTGAAGGTTTCTGCTAGAGCTATAACTAAAATTAAGGCAAGGAAAGCTCCTAAGGGTGAGACCAAGGTGATTACTCAAGAAGAATTATGCTATACTCACAAAGAACTGCTCGAGCTTTCAAATATGTACAAGCAAAAGCCTGGGGAGTATCCCTGGGAATGATTACTGAGGGTGTGGGATACTGGTGCAAGAAATGTAACATTAGATCTGTCTGAATTTCTGGATATGGGACCCCTAAGCACAGACTCTTCTTTCAGTGTCTCAGCAAGAGAGGCTAAGAGAAGAACCAACTCCTTATTTGGCTGGTTCACTGAGGCATGGGCTGCCAGATGATCTAGATTAGACCAACTTGAGGTGCCTGACCTACCTAGGTACACTGTAGAAGAAGGCATCCAAAAGCTGAGGGAAATTGGTATGGTGGAATGGATCTATCAGGATATTCCCATAAACCCCAAAAGGGGGTGTCCTGAGAACATATTCTTCACTGCAACTATAAGGAATAAGTTTGTCAGGTGGGCCCAGCATCTTTGAAGGCTCTAATAATTGCTTTGTTGTGTGCACCAAGATTAATTGTGGGAACTGCCTTAAGTGAACTCCAACATTTGCCCACAATGGGGCTGAATGGACTCCATAGTAACAGAGGGCAAGTGTCAGCAGTGACTCAACAGAGACAGGGTGGATGTGGTTATAATAGACCACAAGACTTTCGTGGTAATCAAAGCAGCCTGTCTCGTTTGGAATTATGGCATTGGCTACTTAGTCATGGTGTCCCTAGGAGTGAAATAGGTGGGAAACCTACTAAATATTTACGTGACCTCTAGGAGTGAAATAGATGGGAAACCTAATAAATATTTATGTGACCTATACAGGCAGAAGAATGCTGGATCAGGTGAATAGGGGTATAGGCAGTCACGATCACTCAACCAATTCCCAGACCTGAGCCAGTTTACAGACCCACAATCACCTGAATGAGGGAAAGGCCAGGCCCTTAGAAGAAGGACCCTGCCACATCATCAAAGGTTTATGCTGTTAGTCTTTTTTCTAGCCTTCCCCAAAGGGACCTGCGGCCTTTCACAAGAATAACTGTTCACTGGAAAAAAAAAAAAAACTTTTCGGGGATTACTGGACACTGGCTCTGAACTGACACTAATTCCAGGGGACCCAAAGTGTTTCAAAAGACTGCCAGTCAGAGTGGGGGCTTATGGAGGCCAAGTTATTAATGGAGGTTTAGCTCAGGTACGCCTCACTGTGGGTCCGGTAGGTCCCCAAACCCATCCTGTGGTTATTTCCTCAGTTCCAGAATGCATCATTGGGATAGACATATTTAGTAACTGGCAGAACCTGCACATTGGATCCCCGAAATGTGGAATAAGGGCTATCATAGTGGGAAAGGCCAAATGGAAACCATTAGAATTGCCATTGCCTAGGAAAATAGTAAACCAAAAGCAATACCGCATTCCTGGAGGAATTGCAGAGATCAGTGCCACCATCAGAGACTTGAAAGATGCAGGGGTGGTGATTCCTACCACATCTCCACTTAACTCACTCATTTGGCCTATAAAGAAGACAGATGGATCCTGGAGAATGACAGTGGATTATCGTAAGCTTAACCAGGTGGTGACTCCAATTGGAGCTGAAGTTCCAGATATGATCTCATTGCTTGAGCAAATAAATGCTTCTCCTGGTACTTGGTATGCAGCTATTGATCTGACCAATGCCTTCCTCTCGATACCAATTTCAAAGGATCAACAAAAGCAGTTTGCCTTCAGCTGGCAGGGACAACAGTGCACTTTCACAACCCTCCCCCAGAGGTACATCAACTCTTCTGTCCTGTGCCATAATTTAGTCTGAATGGACCTCGATCACCTGTCTATTCCACAAAATGTCACACTAGTCCATTATATAGGTGACATTATTCTGATTGGATCCACTAAGGAGGATGTATCAAAGACTTTAGATTCATTAGTACAGAATCTGCGCACAAGAGGTTGGGAAATTAACCCAACAAAGATTTAGGCACCCTTCACCTCAGTAAAATTTTTAGGGGTCCAGTGGTATGGAGCATATCGAGATATTCCCACTAAAGTGAAGGACAAGCTATTGCATCTGACTCCCCTAACAAAATAGGAGGCACAACGCCTAGTGGACCTTTTTGGATTTTGGAGGCAACCTATCCCACACTTGGGTGTTCTACTTCAACCTATTTATCAGGTGAAACAAAAGGCCTCCAATTTGGAGTGGGGCCTATAACAAGAAAAGGCTCTGCAACAGGTTCAGGCTGCCATGCAAGCTGTTTTGCAACTGGGACCTTATGATCTAGCTGACCCAATGGTGCTGCAAGTGTTACCTGTTGATAAAGATGCGGTGTGAAGTCTTTGGCAGACCCCTATTGGTTAATCACAGTATAGACCATTGGGATTTAGAAGTAAAGTCCTGCCATCTTGTGCAGACAGCTACACCCCTTTGAAAAACAGCTGTTGGCCTGTTACTGGGCTTTGGTAGAGACTGAACGCCTCACCTTGGGCCACCAAGTCACCATGAGGCCTGAACTACCCATCATGAACTGAGTATTGTCTGACTCACAGAGTCATAAAGTTGGATGTGCGCAGCAACACTCTATAGTTAAATGGAAGTGGTACATTCGAGATCGGGCCAGAGCAGGACCTGAAGGTACAAGTAAGCTGCATGAAGAAGTGTCCCAAATGCCCACAGTCCCCATTCCAGTCACATTACTTTCTCTTTCCAAATCTGCATCTATGGCCTCCTGGGGAGTTCCTTATGTTAATTTAGCTGAAAAACAGAATAGTCATGCTTGGTTCACAGATGGCTCTGCATGATATGCATGTGTCACTCGTAAGTGGACAGCAGCAGTGCTACACCCCCTTTCTGGGATCTCCCTGAAAGATAGTGGTGAAGGAAAATCCTCCCAATTGGCAGAGCTTTGAGCCATGCACCTGGCCATTCAGTTCAACTACAAAGAAAAGTGGCCAGATATGAGACTGTATATTAATTCATGGGCTTTGACTAATGGCTTGGCTGGATGGTCAGGGACGTGGAAGGAACATGATTGGAAAATTGGTGACAAGGAGGTGTGGGGAAGTGGTATGTGGATGAATCTCTCTGAATGGGCCAAAAAAGTAAATGCAATTGTGTCTCATGTGAATGTTCATCAAAGGGTTACCTCTGAAGAGGAGGGCGTTAACAATCAAGTAGATAAGATGACACACACTGAGGAGACTGGCCCTCCACAGGGCCAGTGTGATTGATCCAGATTAACAAGAAGAAATTGGACTGGTGTTACATAATGGGGGTAAAGAGGAATATATCTGGAATCCAAGAGATCCCATAGGCCGGCTCTTGGTGCTACCATGCCCTGTGATAAAAGTTAATGGTAAATTACAGCAACCCCATCATGACAGGACATCTAATGACCTAGACCCCTCAGGAATGAAGGTCTGGGTCATTCCACAAGGCAAAAAACCACAACCAGCTGAAGTGATTGCTGAGGGCAAAGGTAATACAGAATGGATAGTAGAAGAGGGTAGTTCTACCTACCAATTACAACCACGTGATCAATTGCAGAAGCAAGGTTTTTGAATGTTCGTGTATTTTCTGTTTATGAGTTTATTGAATCTTTTCTTTGCTCATGTATGATATATCAGCTACAATTGGACTCAGTGTGTTCTCATTTATATGTATGATATATGTTTGATGTTAAGTATAAGTTTGATTTCATTGATGTCTGGAAATTCTATATGGGTAAAAAAATTGTGTACAGGTGCCATGTTGACAAGGGGTAGATTGTGATGGGTAGGTTTTTTATGCCAACATGGCCACAGAAGATTGGCGGGTCTGTTGTGAAGGCGCGGCCAATGAAGACACGGAATGAATTGAAGGGCAGAGATAGGAAGGGCTCAGCAAGTCCTGCTCTCTCTCTTGCTTCTGGATCTTCCGACCAGAGAGCTGCCTTGTTTGTCCTGTGCCTCGACTACCAAGCAACACTACCCGTGGGACACCTAATCATGGACTGTGTTGCTGTGAGTTGAGGATCCTTCAAGTCCTACTTCGCCACGCTCTTGGGATATACATCTCTTGAGCTGGGGATGGTTGGACTCTGTCATCTGGCTGACTGTTGGTGACATGCTCTGCTGTTTGCTGCCTGTGTCCACGTAGCCTGAATTCCTCTACAGAGGACTACTCAGCGGCCCTCAAGACTTGAAGGACGGCCAGTCTTCTAGCTGTCTCACGCAAGTGAGTTGCACCAAGCAATCTGTACTGCTTTATAGATAGTTAACTGTTTCTTTATTATCTCATATACCATTTTCTATATAAAAATGTATAAAAATAATTACAAGTGTCCTGATTTTATTTCTATAAGACAACCCTGCCTGACACATCTATACTCTGGAAAACTTTGTGGAGGATTGGTGCCAACTCCTTCCTGAAAGCCTTATAGAATTCCCCAGTGAAGTCATCAGGTCCAGGAGCTTTTTTTGTTGATGTATTCTTGATAACCATATTGGTCTCTTCTCTTGTTATGGGTTTGTTTAGTTCCTTGACTTCTATCTGGGACAGTCTAGGGAGGGATTGTTTTTCCAGGTATTTGTTCATGTCTTCCAGATTGCTGAGCTTGTTGGAGTACAGATTTTCATAGTACTTTATGATAATCCATTTAATTTCATTAGGGTCTGTTGTGATTTCCCCCATTTCATCCCTCATCCTGTCTATGTTGCTTGTTCTTTCCTTTCTTTGCTCAGGTTTGCCAGTGGCCTGTTGATTTTATTGGTCCTTTCAAAGAACCAACTTTTTACTGCATTAATCTTTCACATTGTTTCTTTGTCTTCCCACTGGTTCAGCTCTGCTCTAATTTTTATTATTTCTTTCCTTTTACTGTTGGAGGGATTATTCTGCTGGCACTGTTCTCATTGTTGTAGTTTTTGTGACAGTGTGTCAGCTATAAGACTCTCTTCTTTTTTCATATATGCTCCTATTGCAATCAGGCTACCTCTGATAACTGCTTTTGCAGTATCCCAGAGGTTTTGATATGAAGTATTCTCAATCTCATTAATTTATAGAAATGTTTTGATTTCCCTTCTAATGACCTAGATTAGTTTATTCATGTCTGCAAGCTTAAGTTATGCTTCCTACAGGCAACAGATGGAAGCATTACGTTTTCCAAGTGAGTCAGCCAATCTTTTAATTTCAATGATGGAGTTCAGACTGTTGACATTTAGAGTTAGGATCCCAATCTGTGGGTTCGTTGCTGGCCTTTTGTGTTTTTTGGTGTGTGCGTTTTCTTATTCCCCTTTTCATAACTCTGCTGTGTTTTCATCGAGGGCTTCTTTACTTCTAAGTTTTCTACTTGTGGTCGTATGTTCTTGGTGATTGGGGTTAGACTGTTGGCTCCTGGATGAGGTTGGAGTATAGGATGTTCTCCTGTTTGTGCTTGGTGGGTGTTGATCTTCTGGCCATAGTGAGTCAGCAAGGATTTTCCTCAGAGTTGGGTGTCTCAAGGCATATTCTTTGAGTTTTTCCTTATTTTGGTAGACACTTTTTTCCCCATCTATCTTGGTAGATAGCTTTGCAGGGTAAAGACTTCTAGGGGAGAGGACATCGTATTAACTTGCTGTCCAAAAATACTTTGAGCCTTTACTATGTATGAGCTATGATACTAGATACTAAAGTTTCAGTAGTGAGGAAAATGAAATCCCTAATCATCATGGAGTTTAATTTCTGTTTCAAAATACCTTCCTTTGATCCAAGTGCTCCTTGGTTGCTTTTTCTTCTTCTTGTAGGTAATGGTTATAATGGAAACTCTACTTTCAAAATGTAAAATAAATGTGTCTTACCTGATCCACTTCTAATGTCTTGATTAAAGTTTCTATAATTTTAATATTTTATTTGACGTTGCACCAAAACAGTCAATGTGATCATTTATAAACAGTCAAATGTGATCATTCACATCATTTATAATGTGAATTTAACTGTCTGTTAAAAATGTCCATGGTCTCTCAACTATTTAAGCTAGAAAACGTCACTTCCACCACAGGGCTGATTCAAACTCAGAGCGAACCTATAAGACAGGGTGGAACTGCCCTGTGGGCTTGGGAAAATGTAACTCTTTATAAGGAGTACAGAGCCTCATCTTCCTCCTTTCCAGAAGCAAATGGCTGTGAAATGCTGACCTTGCAGTTCATTTTTCAAAGGGTAACCCATTATAAAACCAGGACTCTCCATCAGGACTCCTATAGAAATCATCAACATTTTAAAATGACCCACATTATGTCTGCCACTAACTACCATATTATCATGATCTCTTAATCACAGACTCTCATCATCTTTTCTCTCCAAGGGTGCTTCAAAAATGTTCATGGAGAAATGAAATTGATAGGAAATAAAATTTCCCAATAATGTTTTGAAGCCTCCTTGTATTGTTTTCTTACTCCTCTAATCCTTTCTTCATTGACCTTTTAATCCTGATATTCTTTAAGATAACAATACTTACTCTTTCTGACAAAATATATTCTTACAGAAATTAGTCTTCTTTCATCAAAATCTCCTTCTAGCTCTTCTCCAATGAGGTCTTCTTAATAATAGCTTATACAGTTAAAATAAAATCCCTTCTAATAGTTTGTGTATATGCTCTTTGACTTCTGAGTCTTGTTATCCTCTCATACTTTTTTGTAATGATATCATTTGTTTACTTTCTGTTTCTTCCTATTGGAAAGAAATTATTTCTCCCAAAAGGATTGATGAAGCTCTTTCCCTCATACCTCTGAATATAACACTTTGAAAATATGATTTTTCTTTTCTCATAATAGTGAAATCATTCTAGAATAAAGTCTATGCTAAACTTAATCTATTTTGAGTGATTTCTTTGAAAATAAAAAGACATTATAGTCCCTGACTTAAAATTTTTATTTTTAAGTTGCAACACTTATGAATGTAAATTTCTACTGCTTTGTAGTTGTGGTACCACTTACCCTGCTGCAGTATGTAATTTTCTGATACTATCATTCTTAAATGGCTATGCCCAGATGCTCCAAAGTTAAATTCAAACAAACACTGAAAATAAAAAAGCAATAATAATGAAACCCAAGGCTGAAAAGATATTCTGCTTACATCACAGTTAATTTTAGAAGGAGCTGTTGAAATGAAATTCTCTAAGAAATCAGAGTGCACCCAAAGAGTGTTCTCTGTGAACTGTTTATCAATACAGAAGTAAGACACCATGTCAATAACCACATGGAAATCAAAGGTGGTTAGGAAATGGTAAGAACTGTCAGAAACCTAAAGGAACTTCCCCTAGACCTGACTGCTGATTTCAATTTCCAGTTAGAAGGGAATGCCCTTAATTTCAAGTTGCAAAGGTCACAATAAGTCAGTGGTCTTGCAAAATTCTAAAATGTAATTTCCATCATCATTCTTATTACCAGACTATATTTTAGGTTACTGATACTTTCACTAGTTTGCTTCATACTTTCACTTCCCAATCAGTAATAATTGTCAGTAAATTTGTTTACATATTTGATCAATTTTTTACTGCAGTACTTAAAAATTATATTTAATATCTTTATCTTTGGCATTTACTAATCCATAGCATGACATTTTGAAAACATCTCTCCCAACAATGAGCTGAAAGAGATTCATATTCACACTCTTTTCAAAGAACGAATATCAAAATCTTATTGATAATCTATTAATATCAAATATTAGCAAAATGTTGCTTAATATAATTTTACAATGGCTATATCTGTATAAGAAACTTTCAGACATGGAAGAAGGGATATCATTGCTGATGCAAGATGAAGTTTAGTGGAAAATAGAGACTATAAGAAAGATCTCTGTGCTTTTTTGACTATGCAAAGGCTTTGAATGTATCACTAATATAGTATAACTTTACAAGAAATTGAATGCCAGAACATTTGACTGTGTCCATGTGAAACCTATATATGGAACAAAAGTCAATTTTTTAAATAGAACAAAGAGATAATGCTTAGATTAAAATCAGAAAAGGGTATAGCAAATAATACAAAAATCTTCTGTTATTAAATTTATAAACTATATAAAGTTAGAACCAGGGCTTTATGATGAAAAAAGGTGGCATTGAATTTGAGGGAGACTCGTTAACAAGCTGAGATGTCAAGATTGCATAGCCATGCTTTCAAAAGTGAAGTTGATTTAACACACTCACAGATGAAGGTATAAGGCCTTGGATAGGAAGGTAGAAAAGCCTCAGGATGGAGCACAGAGCCAACAAGCGTATTTTAGGTTTACCCCCTGGGAACTTGCTTTTCCTTTGCATATACATTGAATCTCAATCTTCATTTTAGAAAGATACTCTTATAAATGCTTAAGAATTACCCTGGGTGATTACTATCAAAAAGAAATCAAAATCCTTTTTATAATTTCATTATCAATAACAAGAAACTAAGGTTGTCAAGGATTTTCATCCTGAGTCATGGAAGCAGCACTCAGGAAATTGATTAAGCACTGAGTGGGGCAAATCTGCCGAAAAGACTGTGTAAAATCTTTCCAAGCAAAGATTTCAATTTAAATATACTAAGGGAGCTCATATACCTCAATCACAAGCCATCCATCCATCCATCCATCCATCCATCCATCCATCCATCTTCCTATCTATCCATTGTATGTCAACCACATAAGTAAATTTGTTTCCCTCATCATTCTTAAAACACTTCCTTTCAACTTAAGCCCTTGGTATCAGCTCTTCATTTTCCCCTCCCTCCCCACTACCTCTTCCCTCATTGTGTTAGTCCAAGTAGACTAGAGGAACAAATTTCATAGACACTCATATGGATATAAGGAAAGGGTTTATATACAAAAGGAATGGAACACTGAAAAAGCATTGCAAGCGAGTCCAGTTCAAAGTCATAAGTCCGATATTAGCCCATAAGTCTGGGTATCAGCCTGATATTAGTCTATAATGTCTCCTTCCAACTCTTGAAGTCATAGGCCAGTGGAAGCACAATCCCGGCACTGGCAGGGGTCTCCCCATGGCTCCTCACTTGCAGGGCTCAGAGCTCATCAACAGCATCCAGTGGTGGCAGAAGCAACTCATCGCTGGCAGGTGTTTCCACGTGACCTCTCTAGCTTCAGAGGTCTGGCTCCATCAGGGCCAAGCCATGTGGCTTCTCTGACTCCTCAGATGCTGCCATCTTATCTTGTCCATGATTAATCATCTCTGAGACTAACGCCCAAACACTGGGGAAATAGCTTCTCATCTTCACGAGGGAAATATTGCGAGATTTCCGAGATGTATCAGGAGAAAGCCAGGCACACATAGAGTTCTCATTGGCTACTCAATGTCTATCTCCAGATTAACAGGCAAGACACCACCCCTACATCTCAATCATGAAATTAACATAAGCACATGAACACCACACTCATGAACAATTGATAATTTATAAATTATTATTATTTTGTCATATCTTACGCCGTCTGATGTCTCCCTTAACCCACTTTCCTGTTGTCCATACCCCAGGAAGGAGGTTATATATAGACCTTTGTAATCAGTTCACCCTTTCTACTCCCCTTTCCACTCCCCTTTCCCTTCACCCTCCTGGTATTGCCACTCTCACTACTGGTCTTAAAGGGATGATCTTTACTGGATTCCCTATGTTTGTAGTTCCTATCGGTACCAGTGAACATCCTCTGGTCTAGCTGGATTTGTAAGACAGAATTGGGATCATGAGGGTGAGTGGAGTTGTAGGGGGAGGAAGCCTTGAAGAACTAGAGGAAACTTTTAGGTTTCATCATTGTAACACTGTACTCTGACTGGCTCATCTCCTCTCTGCTAACTTTTAGTAAGGGGATGTCCCATTATATGCACATGGCTTTGGGTC